>PISX010003379.1:0-138761 GCA_004024625.1 Mellivora capensis | reverse complement strand
TGGGATGCCTGGGTGGCTCAGTTGGTGAAGTGGCTGCCTTCGGCTCAGGTCATGATCCCGGCGTCCTGGGATCGAGTCCCACATCGGGCTCCTTGCTCGGCGGGGAGCCTGCTTCTCCCTCTGCCTCTGCCTGCCACTCTGTCTGCCTGTGCTCACTCACTCTCTCTCTCTGACAAATAAATAAATTAAAAAAAAAAAAAAAGAAATGAACATGTTAAAAGAGCACAGGAAACAGCCCTTAGTCTCGGTCCCCTGCTGGTTCTGTTATCCGCCCCCCACCCATTGATAAAGCACCTCCCATAGACTGCCCTGCACAGTCTGATCATCTTCTCTCTGTGTTTGCATTCAGGTGATGAAGGATTCAGCTCCGGAGCTGAATGTAAGTAGTTCGGAAACAGAGGAGGATAAGGAAGAAGCCAAACCGGATGGAGAAAAAGATCCAGATTTTAATCAAGTATGTGTTGAAGCTGCTTTTTATTGTCCTACCTTCCGCCGTTCTGAAAGCAGCCAGTCCAGGCCCCCAGACATGGGATGTTGGTTCTCAATTCCCTTTTTTTGTCCTCTTTTCTTAGTTTCCGGGGCACGCAGTCGCAGCCCTGATATCTCTCAAAAAGCCATGAGCTACATTATTCCAGAATTAATAATATATTTGTTGCTACTGAGTAAGAAAAATTAAAATACAATACAATGATTAAATCTTCTGGAAAAGAAGCTAAAACGGGATGTGTATCTTGGTTTGTTATTTAATCATGGATTTTTAAAGCATGAAAAAATTAACCCACTTTTCCCTCATTACAAACAATATGCTGTGGCTTTACTAATGGAGTTTATAGAAGAGATTTCTGTGTCTCTTAAAGTGTTAATCAAATGACCAGGCCAGCATTAGTCGTTCCTATTTCATTATGATCAATTTAATTTTTTCTACCTCAAATCGTCTGTCTGCTTCTTTGTATTTTGTTACGATTTTCTAGCCCACTTGTTTGGTTGCTTGATTATATTCATAGTGTTTTTGGAGAAAAGTAACTTAAGGACAGGAGATGATATGGGAATAGAGTTGATGTGGTATAGGTAAGTTTCAGCTTCTCAAAGTCAGACCGCAGTGTTCCGGGGTGTGCTATGGATACCTTCAGTTCATGGTATGTCTACTGTAATTTGAGTTGGGGTTTTTTTGTTTGTTTTTGTTTTTTTTTTTTTTAATTTTCTGAGTTTAAGAGAAATGAGACACCTGTTTTCTTTTTTTTACTGCTTAAGTGCAGTAAAACTACTCAAACTGTGGTGACCCTCCTCCCTGAAGGAATGAAGGTGTTCCAGCGGCCCTCTGTTGCATCTGTGCTGTTAAACACAGTTCCCTGGGCTTGTTGGGCTGTCGGTACACTCCAATACTATCACTTCCTTTTCAACATTAAGAAAGTCTGAAAAGCCCTCTTGACTTGAATCTTGGTCTCCTTGAGGTAAACTTTACTTGTAGTTTTTCAGCCGGTACAGAGACATAAAACCCGCATTTGTTTTCCCTGGCTTGTTGGATCTTCTACCACGCTCACTGAGCACCTATGAAAATGGACAAAATCAGGCACTGGGTACAACCCCCCCGCCGACTGTGATCTATCTACCCCTCAGTCAAATTCGTGCTTCACTCGGTCAGCACCGGCGGGCCCTGTGCATCAGAACTCATCAAACCTAGACATTTTACAGGAATGCAGACTGAGTTGTCGGGACATCACAAGTACCGTGCTTATTCACATGTTGCAGGTGTAGGCCTTATGTTTCTTGGAGTGGTTTTTGAGATGCTCTCTTTTTAAAAAATTTTTAAAAATTTTTTATTAACATATAACATATTATTTGCCCCAGGGGTACAGGTCTGTGAATCGTCACGCTTACACACTTCCCAGCACTCACCATAGCATATACCTTCCCCAGTGTCCATAACCTAACCACCCTCTACCTACCCCTCGCCCCCCTGAGATGATCTCTTGATTGGAGTTGGCAAACAGAGCTTTGTGGTCAGCTTCTAACCGTGTTTGTCATCAGTTCTTCTCATGTCCCCATCGCCTCAGACCATCCATCTTTCAAGGCAGAGATCCCCAAACTGGTCTGTTGGCTTGTTTCCGTTGCTACATTAAAATCACATGGGTGTTGGGCAGTGAGCATATCCGCCGATTAGGACACTGTTGTCTTACATTGCTTGGCTGGCAGTGAGATACTGTTTCAGTGATTATGTCTTGGAAGTATGGTTTAATAATCACTTAGAAATCTCATCTTTTTTTCAAGTCTGTTATCACTGACTCATTTTCTGTTCTTCTGGTAAACTTTGTAAATTGCTTTGTAAAGCTTGATATGTGTGTTCATACTGCCCTTAGCTTCTGTTACTCCAGGCTTTGCTTTTCAGCCTGGGTTATTTCGAAAACTCTTTATATTTTCAAGTGATTGAGATTTTTGGGAAGCCAGTTTTTTTTTGAATGTCTAGTTTTACTCATTGTGGTTATAACCACAGCAATTTTTAAAGAGTGCATATAGAATTACTGTTCTCAGTTGTGGATGACAACAGATTTCATATTTACAAATATGTTAGGGAATGATGGGAAACCTTGCCTTCTATGCTGTAATTTCTTTTATATTTACATTATAATTTTCTCTTGTCTTCCCTCTCCTTGTTTGGATATTGTAATACTCTAGAATGTTTTAAATATTTTATCCCTCAAAAAATTCTCAAGTGTGTCCTTCCTTTAGATGAGGAGGTGGTGCCAGAAGAATGTCATGGCTTTCAGAACTTCGGCGTCCTGACATTTTCCTGGTGACATGTTACAGTATCTCTGTTCAGTGAGAGCCTCTGCAATTGCTGATTTAAATCCCCGTACTAGGAAAGGCTGCATCTCCACTTGTCCTTCATGGGGAGGAACAAATCCCTTTTTTTCCTCTAAGCTAGATCGTCCGGGTCCCTTTGACTTTGACCTTTTCTCCAATTCAGGTTAATGATGCACCCAGTGTTGGATATCACTTAGGTAATTGAAAGCCATCTAAAACCAGTGGGCTGTTTTTTGTCAGATAAGTCGGATTTAAATTCTGTTTTGTTTTGTTTTTGAAAAAAATAATTCTGGGAAAAGCTTTTAGACCCATTTAAAATCAGAGCCATTAAAAAAAAGAGATCTTGCTCAGTGTCTAGGGATTTGTTATTTGGTTGTGTTTTGTATGTCTATAGTAAAATTATATTTCATAATATCTATTTTTATTCGTCCTAATTGTGGGACTTAGGTGCAGCTTGACCTTTCAGCAGTTGAGATTGAGGAAAATTATTAACTTCTTCTTTATTTGTTTTTAACTCCCCTTTGCATGTAAGTTTTTCTTAACGAATGTTAGAACCACCTGTGTGTCTCTGTAGACTCCAGGCTAGAGCAGAACTTGGCTTTGCATGGCACCTGGCCAGTGGGTGTCCCCCTGAGCCCGTGTTCTTCTGTGCTTGTGTCCTGATCCTCCTCTGCTTTGTAAGTCTCTGGAGCTCTGTTACTAATGAGTATGTGGCATCTGTGCCCATAATGACCCCCAGACCGCTCTGCTCACGCACAGCTAACACTCAGTGACAACTGCAGAAACCGGAGAGCCAGGCCTGGGGTTACCTCATCCAGATTTAATTAAAGCAGGGGAAAAAATGGTTTAAGGAATCTTGTTTCTCTCATTCCTTGGCCTGGTTCACAGCGGACTGTGTTCTGGTTCACAGAGGACTCTTGACTGTTAACCTCCTTATGAGGCTTTTTTGGGAATGTTGGACAAAGACATTTGCTTCTTATCTATAATTTTTTTTCTGAAGACTGCTACATGATAAATTCTGTACCTACATGTATGCCTGTACATTTTGCCAAGTTATCTTTAGGTAGGTGGTGTCCATCATGACTTTTCACCTCTAAATACTTAGACCAACATAAATAAGACAGTGTCGTATGACCCAGACTCAAATTTTTCCAGGTATCCCGAACATGTCTAAAATAATACTTTCTAAATAAGCTCACGAGTACTATTCTGAAAATACGATGTTTTTTATTGCTATTGTTACTTAAGCAGATGTTAAGAACTATAATCACATGGGACGCCTGGGTGGCTCAGTTGGTTGGACGACTGCCTTCGGCTCAGGTCATGATCCTGGAGTCCCGGGATCGAGTCCCGCATTGGGCTCCCAGCTCCACGGGGAGTCTGCTTCTTCCTCTAACTTTCTCCTCGCTCATGCTCTCTCTCACTGCCTCTCTCTCAAATAAATAAATAAAAATCTTAAAAAAAAAAAAAAGTTTAAAAAAATAAAATAATACTTTCTCCTCAAACTAGCATGCTCTCAAGGTATACATTTACTGTATCTAGACCATTGGTCCTACCTCCTCGCCTGACCCTTGTCTTTGACGTTGTCAAATTTTGGGACAATTGACAATGTCACTTTTTGTCTTTGACACAGAGTGGACACCGTTTCGATTTCTTATAGATTGTCCCACATCATGGATTCATCTGATTGCCTCCTTACATTACTGATGTTCCTTTGTTTCTGCGTTCTCTACATTTTCTGTCCATTGGAAATCTCAGTGGGTCTCAGTGTCTGATTAGATTCAGGTTTAACATTTTTCAAGACTATTTCACAGTCGAAGCTATTTTGTGATCCTGTCAAGAGGCACAGTGTATCATCCTGTTTTTAGTTAAACCAAGTTTGATGTTTTTATTAATATGGTCTTTTGTTTTAAAGTTCTCAGCTGTTTCTGCTTAGCTTCCATACATTCTGAAGGGAAGAAAATGTTTAATACAAACGTTGGGATTCAGGTTGTTTATGAATTTAATCTAGCAATCTTAAAGTTCTTTAGTTTATCACATGTGTATTTTCCCGATTTAAGGTCGAAATACCATTTTGCTTTTAAATGTCCCTTATAAAGTAATTTAAAAAAAATCCTGGAGCTTACTTGCAGTGAGATATATCTCCCTTATCTTCTCCCCTGCCCATTCCCCCCACACAACACCAGTTTTCTGTGAGCGTGCTAAGAACCTCCGGCAAGTTTCCACTCATTGTTGACACTAAATTTCAAATAAGGGACCAATATGTAAACTGGTTTTGCCTACTTAATGAACTTAAGCATGGGTCACAGAGTGGATAATTTCAGTGCTTTGTTTGTTTTGGATCTTTATTATAGAGCAATGGAGGAACAAAGCGGCAAAAGATAACCCATCAAAATTATATAGCCTATCAAAAGCAAGTCATTCGGCGCAGTATGCGACATAGAAAAGTTCGTGGTGAGAAAGCACTTCTTGTTTCTGCTAATCAGACGTTAAAAGAACTGAAAATTCAGGTGAGGAAAATACAGCTTTTGTTTAAGTACAATTTGGACCTTGAGGACCTTCCTGAGTTGCTTCCCCTTAGGTTTATATACTTCTCTGTTTTCTTTCATCGTCGGCCATTTTAATTTTAACCTCTGTCTGCTCATAGTATTAATCCATTGAGAGGGGATTCTTTGATTTCACGATAATGCCTAAATTGACATAAATCTCTCTTTTTTAGAAAGGCTTAAAATTTTCAAAATAGCCAAGAATCAGGGGCACCTGACTGGCTCAGTTGGTAGAGCATGTGACTTCTGGTCTCAGGGTCATGAGTTCAGGCCCTTGGCTGAGCACAGTTATTGAAAAATAAATTTTAACTTTTTAAAGATTTTATTTATTTATTTGAGAGAGAGATCACAAGTAGGCAGAGAGGCAGGCAGAGGTGAGGGAAGAAGCAGGCTCTCTGCTGAGCAGAGAGCCTGATGCAGGGCTCAATCCCAGGACCCAGAGATCATGACCTGAGCTGAAGGCAGAGGTTTAACCCACTGAGCCACCCAGGTGCCCCTAAAAAGTTTTTTAAACCAGACAAAATAATCAGGAATCTTTGTGTGAAGATGAAAGTGGTTTGGACTGTGAAAACTTGAGCAGGTTCTGAGTAGCTTTACAAAAATGAGAAATAGCAAGAGCCATTTAACTTGCTGCATGCCAAGGGTGTTCCAGAATCATCGTTCCCTCACTATATCGTGCCCTATGTTTTCCTTTGACCACTTGATAGATATTCGATCGACATTACCAGGATCTACTACTGTGAAACGTGAGAGGAAAGGGAGCTACTTCATTGTTGATTCAAGAGTCAGGAATTCTTTCACAATATTTTTTGTGTCAGATGAGTCTTTCCTGCTAGAATTTTAAACTTCCCTTTACCATGCCTTCTTATGGAGTGGTGTTTTCCAAATTGGTTTTTAAAGATTCTTTTTAGATCATTTTCCTCCCCGTCCCTCCCCACCGCTCCTCCCAAACAGGCATTGGTTTGCACATCAGTTCAGTGAATGCCAAGTAGGCATTATGAGAATGCTTCATGATTTTGTTATTTCTTGGTATCAGTTCAAAAGTAGTGTAAATGAGCGTGGCAATGGTGTGTCCCAAGATCTAGGCAAGAGGGGCTGATAAGTTCAAGATGTCCAGGAAGAAAATCTGGCCACTAATCTGTTTCAGGCACTGATACATATCCAAAAAGTTGACCAGATTTCCCTCTTTGCTACTTTCATGTGGCGTAGTTTCCTGGTTCTGCATTTTTTCTTGCTGCTGATATTTATCATTGTAATTGAGGCAAAAGTACAGGCTTCCTTTGAGGGTGTTATATGTTCCAGATTGTCCTGGGGACATTATTTCCCTTGGTTGAACCCGTGGCTCTGAAAATAAACGTGTTGGCATAATATCTTTACTCTGTTATTGTACCTTTTACATCTGAGAAAGCTTGTTTCTGTCACCGGCTTTTTGCCTGTCAGTGGTAAACCTCGAACATTCAGAACCTTGAAATTACAAAAAGAGCCCCTGTGGATAAAGACATTCAAAAAGCCTGTTCTGCTTTCTACTTTGATTACGGACTACCATTTTTGAAGAACAAATCAAAAGTCAGCAGAAATAATCCTCTGTGTAGGACCATGTTACCTGCACCGAGCTGCTGTTTGAAGCGAGCCACAGTTCAGATGAAACCCCCGATGTGCTCTTCCTGGATGGGTCCTTTGCCGTGTCCTCCCCTCCCCCGCCAAGGCTTTGAGGGCACTGTGATCTAGAGTCAAAACAAAGGGCATTGAAATGTAATTTTGCTTGCTGCTCAGTGGTGGTGGCTTTGTATGCTTCCACTAGAGGTGACCTTTTGCCTGGCAGCCTGGCCAGCAATGTGGTTTGTAGTGGGCATGCGTGGGACCCTCAGTTAGTGGTGGTGGGTGAGGTTTTTGTTTTTGGGTTTTTTTTTTTTTTAAGTATATAATACCTTTTTTTTTTTAATGTTTGATAGAGCCTTTCCTCTGAGGGATATTGCATTTCCAAGTTAACAGGAGGACAACCTTTGTAAAATTGTAAATGTTTTATTCTGGACAGGGCCCATTTACAGTTTCTTAAAACCTTAAGAAGCTTGCTTTGCCTGATTATTAATTCATCCACCTCTGATACCGTAAAGTAAATGGAAGTACAATTGATTCATCTCCTTTCACAGAAGATGTTCAGTGTTTAATTGTATTATTTCATTTTCCCCAAGATAGGTTTTGAGCAGGTGATGGTGCCTGCCTTAGAGAGGAGGAGACGTTGGCACAGAGGTTAAATGGCTGGCAGCTGAAGGCTAACCGTGGGTTTCCTTATTTTAGGCGCCCCCCACCCCGGCACTGTGGCAAGCAGTCCAGAGCCGCTCCCCATTAGGGAACAGGGCTCTCATTGTTCCTCGTGTGCTGCCTAGATCAGGGATTCTGCACCTGCTTGATAAAGAGGCCCATATCAGAGTAATTATACTCAGGCGTTTTTATGGTTTGTGAATTACTGTACCAAAGGCCTCCATGCCTTTGATTGTCCCGTTCCCTCATGCTGAAAGAGCATTTTCTCCTCACTAGTGAGTACTTGTTTCTCTTCCATATCCCCCCTTCTACAGACCTGCCTGTGCCTTCAGCTGTCGAACCGACTCTTTTCCTCTGTCCTCCCCAGATCTGACATATGCCTTCTGCCAGCATCTAGGCTACATTGTTCTGCCCTCGCTTTCTGAACCCCTCCAGGGTGGGATTACGCACTCACTTGTATATTTCCAGCATGGAGCAAAGCATTCAACTCATCGTGGCTTCTTAATAAAAGCTTCATTAGTTGTTGAATGAATTTAATTAAGTGTCCTTGTCTGTGTCCTCAACGTAAAGTACTGAGCATCAGCCCCTCAGTGAGGGTGCTTGTGGGTGGAGCTATGTGCTTTGTCCAGCCTCGTGGCGTTTGGGGATGTGAGTAGGCATTCCTGCAGGCCAGCAGCTGTGACATCGCCCACAGTAAGCTGGCCCTAGACACCTCCACTGTAACTCTTTCTTCGTCCCGGGTCCCCTTTGTTAATCCAGGGCTGGCTGTTTCTGCCTAATGACTGCCAGGCCGGCTGTGATAGACATGTCCTGGTAGTGTTTCTTAAAGATTTCATTTATTTACTTGACAACGCACACAGCAGTGGGAGCAGCAGGCAGGGAAGAAGCCCGATGTGGGGCTCTCCCAGGACCCTGGGCTCATGGACTGGGCCGGAGGCAGATGCCTAACTGACTGCGTCACCCAGGTGTCCCTGATCCATCTCTGTTTCAGGGAGCTGATGTCCTTTTGTGAAGTCCAGTGAAGATTCTGGCCTAGCAGGGGGAGGAGGCCAGTTACCCTTGTTCTTACTTTTCTGTATGCCATTATTAAAATCAGATTTCTACTCATGATCTTCCTGGCCTGGGAAGCTCTTGGGCCCTATTATACACACAGTTGGCTCAGGGTTGCTTTGTCCTTCCAGACACAGGGAGTAGAGGAGTAGTGTACATATAAAGGTGGAATAGTTTTCCCACAACATCGTGAATATTGGTGTAATAAAACATACATGTCGTAAAAATACACGAAGCATTGAATACGTTATGAAGCATTATAAAATGAATTCTCTTTTTAAACATTTATTTATTTTGGGGGGAGGATGGGCAGAGCAAGAGAGACTTAAGCAGACTCCGCACTTAGCGCAGAACCCGACACAGGGCTGGATCTCACGACCCTGAGATCTCAGGTGCCTGTCCAAGGCCAACTCCTCCTTGCCAACCCACTGGTAATAACTCTCCAAAAATGATAAAAATAAGACTTTTTAAAAAAAGATTTTATTTATTTATTTATTTGACAGAGATTACAAGTAGGCAAGAGAGGCAGGCAGGGAGAGAGAGGAGGAAGCAGGCTCCATGCTGAGCAGAGAGCCCGATGTGGGGCTCGATCCCAGGACCCTGGGATCATGACCTGAGCCGAAAGCAGAGGCTTTAACCAACTGAGCCACCCAGGAGCCCCTAAAAATAAGACATTTTTTGTGATGTTGAAAAAATGTGTATTATGCATATGTTTCTGAGTGTATTTTTCATTTTTAACAATTGGCTTGAATTAAGATGGGGTGTGTGTATATATATATATACATATATATATGTACATATGGTCCTTTCCCTTAAGAAATTCATATTTTGGGGACTCCTGGGTGGCTCAGTCTTTAAAGCCTCTGCCTTTATCTCAGGTCATGATCCAGAGTCCTGGGATCAAGTCTCATGTCGGGCTCCCTGCTCAGCAAGTGGCTTGCATCTCCCTCTCCCTCTGTTGCTCTCCCTGCTCATTCTCCCACTCCCTCGCAAATAAATAAATGAAATCTTAAAAAAAAAAAAAAAAAAAAGGAAAGGAAAGAAATTAGTATTTTGGTTCCTAGTTGAAGCTTGCTGAAGGAATTAAAACTGAAAGAAGAATCCAAATGGCCCGCTGGTTAATTTAAATATGGTCTTAGGAAAGAATTTGGACTTGACCAAAGAATGTTGGACCTGGGCACAATGAGAGTGACTGTGATTTCTTTGCCCAGGCCCTAAAGCCAGAGGAGCCGTCAGTGTGCTCCCCCTTCTCCTGGGATTTCCCTGCACCCTTACTCTGAAGGGGCATAGTGCGCAACAGAAGGATCCTGGCTATAATTGTTCTCAACCAGCCCCCCTAAGGATGTTCCATGATATGCTGGGATGATAGTCACAGTGGGAGAGCAGCCAGTGGGCTGACTGTACAGAGTAGTATCTTGTAGTCTGAAGACTTGTTTTAAAGGATCCATGTGTTCACTCATTCAGATAGGGTGTAAGTCGCGGTATTTTGCCTGATGCACACTTTCTTTTGTATTGGCACAGATCATGCACGCGTTTTCAGTTGCTCCTTTTGACCAGAATCTGTCAATCGACGGAAAGATTCTAAGTGACGACTGTGCCACCCTCGGCACCCTCGGCGTCATTCCCGAATCTGTCATTTTGTTAAAGGTAGGTAAAGGCTCCTTACCTGCGGAAGTTCTAGAAGGTTTCGGTGACCTGCACCCACGAGTAAACTACTGGCGACAAGGGTTAAGATGGCCTCCAGTCCTCAGCAGGGCGTGGTAGTGAGCCGCCGCCATGAGTTTCTGCTTCTGGATTCTCTGGCTCTGACTGAGCCACGAGAGACTGAGAGGAGGTCCAGACATCACTGGTTCTTGTGGGGTTTTCATAATTTTTGTTAAAAGTAATAGATATAGATTTAGCCTTTGCCCAAACTGTGGGTCAGCAGAATGACTTAACCATACTTGTGTTAAACCGTCCTCTCTTTTCCTTGGTCTTAGAAGCACCAGCCAGTCAAGCTAGGAAACAGATACAAGACACGAGGTTTGGCCACACGGGCGAAATACTTTTGGTTGTCTTAATGGGATTCTTGGCCAGGCCGCGGAGATTGACTTCGGGTAGAGTAGAGTTAGAAGAGGTGAGAAGAGTTTCAGAAAGGAGGGGTATCTGAGAGCTTGTCGGGGAAAAGGGGTCATTGAGCCGGCCTCATTACCCCAGTCCTTCCCTTACTCTCTCCCTGTGAGCTGGGTTGCCTCGCTTCCCTTTGCCTCTTTGGTTTCTCGGCTAGAAGTATCCCCGCTGTGCCAGAGACCACTGTGTCACGTGGTAGAAGATTTGTCAGGTTTTTGAACTGGGAAGTATATGCTTTTCATACCGTGGAGCCTCAGTTCTGGGGAGATGCATGAGGCCCTGGAAACCATGAAGCACACCCACTCCTCCACCCTAGTCCAACTACCCGCCCCCTCCCTCTGTTCACTTCTTTGCTTTTCCTGCAACTGTAGGTTCGGTGGAATTATTTTGAAGACTTAAAGTTGCCAAGTCCTTAAGGACCTTCCATCCAAAATTTCTGAAACGACCTGTGTTAAGCAAAGGGCTTGCCCTTCAGGCGGGCAGCCAGAGTCCGTGCTGGTCATTGGCCTCTTGGCCCGCACAGCTCGCCCTGCCACAAGCTTGCGCTCCATGCTGGCTTCCATCCTGGAAAGGCGATGGGTGTTTTGTTCTGGTAGCGAGGAGGGACACAAATAAATGTCTTTTTAAGCTGACATATTTTTTTTAGGGGACCAGTCTGACTTGGTTTCCACCTAACTCACTCTGTCACCATCACTGCTGGCTTCCTAGCTCCTATCACTTCCATCTGCGTTTTGTAATCTCAGGAGATCTAAACCTTTCCATTTCGAAAAGTGTTTTTAGGAGCAGGAAAACAGCGCCACAGATGATGTAGTTTTGGAGGTGATGAGTCTAGACCTGCCTCGTTGTTGGCGGGGGCATCCTCTGTTAGTCCTGGACATGGCTGCCTGGGCCTGAAGTCTGTTCTCTGCTGGTGCTCCCATCTGTGTCCTGTGGCCAAACACTCGTTGCCTCGTGGGCCCGACCCATGTCAGGAAGGTCTGGCCTCCTCCTGCTCCAGGCTCCTGCTCCCCGAGGTTTTGAATCTCGTCTTCCTTTGTCTTTCTAGGCTGATGAGCCAATTGCAGATTACGCCGCAATGGATGACGTCATGCAAGGTAAAGATAGACTTGTTCGAGGAATTTGTTGCTTGTCAGAATGAGGGGGAATTACACTGAGTGACACTTTTACTTTTAACTTCGAGAAAGGTTCTACATGATGATAAGGTGGGATCTTAACAGCATTTATCTTAGACGCTCAGATCAAGGGAAAAATACAGACAACAACTAGGGAACTGGAAAGCCGAGGAAAGAGTAATAATTATTTAGCTGACCCAAGGAAGCTGGCGTATGTAAATGGAAGAGGTCTGTAAGAAGTAAAGTTTATTCAGATATTGGAGCCGGACACCAGAAGGAGGGCGACTGCTCACAGCCCCTCCCTTGACATCCTGTCACTGCTCTTTCCCCCATCTGAGCCTCATGTGGCCACCAAGGTTGTGCGGCGTCTCAGGCCTTGGAACAACCTCACTAACTTCAACCACAAAGGGAAGAGAGAGCCTGTTCATAGCACTTAGGAAGAGCACCCCTAGCTTTTTGTTTGGATGCTGGCAGCCATCTCTGCCTTCCATACCGGAGGTCGGAGATCCCGCTCTGGGGAGAGTGGCCAATTTCACCTACAGAAATCTGTTGTTTTTTTAAGTGGTTCATCTTCCAGGTACCCTTCAGGGAAGCTCCCCAGCGCCCCCTGAACAGAGTCCTTACTCTTCGGTAGATGAGAGGGGCAGCTCCAGACCACCAGGCATTGGGGATGTCAGAACATGGAACCTAAAGGCTCTGTCTGCAGACCGGGGTGGAGGGGGGTGAGAAAGCCCAGAAAAGCAGTTGATGCGGAAAGCATATGAAAGCTTAAAAATTAACTCTATGTAATATAGAGAGACCACATAGCCAGGGGACTGGTTAGAAGGACCACTCAGAGAACAGAAAGGAATTCACGAAATTAAAAAACAATTGCACCAAGGGCCTGATACCATAAGTGAAAATCTAGGGATGGGAAGATCCTAAAAGCATCCAGAGATGCAAAGGAAAATGAGTCCCATTCATAGGATAATGAGCGAGGAAGACAGGTGCGCAGAGCTGTGCCCACAGGCTTCTGAAGAAAACTGAATTCCAATCAGAATTCTACAACCAGACAGACTTTATTCTACCCTCATGTTTCATGGCTTTTTGTGAACACATGTGAGGCTTCAAAACACTTCTGTCCAGTGCACCGTTTGCCTGGATACAATCGAAGGGCGTGCTCCATTGAAACAGGAGTGTAAGTCAAGAAAGAATTTAATGTTGGAACAAAAAAGTTGGGGTCCAACAAAGGAAAAATGTCCTAGAAGATAGTGAAGGGGAGTCCTGGAAGAGAAGCTCTGTGGCAGGTGGCGTGAGCGCCCCGAGTCCGGGTCACAGCGGTGCAGGCTGTGGCGGTCCATGTCCGCAGGGCAACGTGGAAGTGACGGATGGCCGTCTGGAGGTTTAACGTCTTTAGAAGAGCTTCTGCTTGAGTTGGAGATAGTACAGAGAAAATGGAAGTCATAAATAATGTGGCAGTTACCAAGACCAAAAAGAAAGAAAAAAATCCTCCCAAACAGGAAATAGAACCAAGGTACACAAAGCAATTAGACTGTGAGCACTGTTCAGAGAGTAAAAATACTGGGACTACCGGAGACCCAAGGGCTTCTTAAAAACATCTGTCAGGAGGATACATGGGTTAAGGGGCAAGGTGGTGTGTAAGAGTTGGTAGAAGAACTAAATGTTTATCTTTCGATGAGGAAGCTAGTAGATACCATCTAAAATTAGGAACTAACAGTATAGTTGACCCTTGAACAGCAATGCTTTGAGCTGTGCAGGTCCACTCATCCGGGAGTTTGTTGTTTTTTGTTTTGTATTGTTTTGTTTTTTAAGATTTTGTTTATTTATTTGACCGCGTGAGATCACAGGTGGATGGAGAGGCAGTCAGTGCGGGGTGGGGGTGCAGGTGCGGGCGGGGGCGCAGCAGGCTCCCCGCTGAGCAGAGAGCCTAATGCAGGGCTTGATCCCAGAACCCTGAGATCATGATGTGAGCTGAAGGCAGAGGCCCAACCCACTGAGCCACCCAGGCGCCCCGTTCAGTTTGTTCGTTATTTTGTTTGTTTGTTTTCTCTAAGTGTATTTTTTTTTTTTTTTTCCACAATTTTCTTTAACATTTTTCTCAGGGCGCCTGGGTGGCTCAACCGGTTAAGCATCTCTTGATTTCGGTTCAGATCATAATTTCAGGGGCCCTGGGATTGAGCTCTAGTTCAGGTTTCCTGCTGAGTGGGGAGTCTGATTCAGGGTTCTCTCTCTCCCTCTGGCCCTCCCCCACTTGCTCTCTCTCTCAAATAATTCTCAAAAAAAAAGAGGAAGAAAAATAACATTTTTTTCTCTAGTTTACTGGATTGTAAGAATACAGTCTATAATACATACAACATAACAAAATACACCTTGTGTAACTGTTTTCAGGAAAGCTTCCAGTCAACTTTTGGGGGAGTCTAAAAGTAAATGTAGATATTTGACCATGTAGTGAATTAATGCCTCCAACCCCGAGTTGTTCAAGGGTCAACTGAATAAGCACATTATCTGGAAATAAACTCCAGAAGAAAGGGCTACCTGAGGCCTGAGTGGTTCATTCTAGAGAGCGGGGGAGACGCAGCTCCAGAGGGCATCTGTCACATGGCCTTCTCCAGGCCTGCATCCCCTGGTGTCCTGTAAAAGCTCTCTCCAGTTACCACCATTCCTTTACTGTTCGGCTTTTCAAATGACGCACGTGTGTTGCTTTGATGAAAATAAGACAAGCAGAAAGATCATCATCTGTTTATTCTCACCCAAAACTTCAAAAGTAATCATTATGGTCGAGTAAGGTAATGAGAAGTTATTTTAAACTTTGTCTTTAGGCAGCAAAGTGATATTCCTGTTGTCTGCTCCAGCAATGTTTTCATCTTAGAATTATTTCTCTCTCTCTCTCTCTCTTTTTCTAGTATGTATGCCGGAAGAAGGGTTTAAAGGTAAGTTACATTTGTCATGTTTGGTTCATAAATGTCAAGAGTCCTACTGTAATTTTCTCTTAAAGCGAAGGCTATAATTTGATTTTAAAATTTAATTCAATCTGAGTCTCATGACTGAAGTTAATTTTAGTTAAATGCATTTTTTATTCAAGCTTCTTCATTATCGTTTTCAGCACTCGGGCCTCAGATAGGGCCTGTGTGTTCATAGTATCTACTGCCAGATGTCCATTTTGCTTTCCCTTTCTCATATGGAGGGTCATGGTGGGTGGGGAGGTTGAGGATTAGCTAGCGGCAATTCGACATATATATGTTCCTTCTGCCAGTCTCATCTTAGAGGAAGACAGACTGTATCGCTGGTAAGAATTAGAGGAAAGGAATTTGCTGAATTCTGTCCGCTTTAATGAAAAGGTTTCGTCCATCTGTGGCGGACCCAGGCATTTCTTGCAGAATTACTTTGGATGGAGACACAGTGGTGTGTTGTCACCTCATGGCCACTGTAGTTGTGGACGTCAGTAATACTTACTAATTTGTCAAATACAGACCTTTGATATTTACAGATTTAACTCTTGTCATCCTGAATCTTTCTGGCCTACTCCAGAGGTCCATGGCAGCTTGTGATTTTGCCAAGGAATGAGTTCAAATCAGATACCAGGGATTCTTTGCTAAAGCAAATGAGTGAGCAAAGCTCTGGCCTAAATAAAGCCTTCCTGTCATTGCAGCTTTGCTGCTTACACGTTACAACTACAAAGACCTCTTGATGTGGTTAAAGCAAAACAAAGCAAAAAATTTCTTTATGAAACATGGGCATCAAATGAAAGCATCAATGAAATCCGATTAACGTGTGTGAAGATACTGCATAGGAAACACATGGCTTTCGACAGAAACGTGATTTAGCCGAAAGCCTGGCATCTGCTGATATTTTTTCTTATCCTTCAGCGTCAAGGGGCTGCTGTGCTTATTTGTTAAGTTGGATATTCCCTGTTGATGATGCGTTCTGGGCAAATGGAATACATGAACTCTTACTTTGCAGTTCACAGCTGTACCTCCACGTATGTTTCTTTTCCCAGGTACTGGTCTACTCGGACATTAATCTTTTGAACACTTGCTGACGGCTAAAGAAATGACCAGAAGGGAAGTGAGGAGTTTGGCATGTTAGGGCATTACCGAAAAAGTGGATTTAAGAATTAAACCATTCTATGACTCTTCCAAAAGGCAGAGAACTCTTCCGAAGTGACTGTCCCAAATGCCTTATGTCAAATAAAGCAGATTGCACTGAAGGACATCAGACTTGAAGGAAATGTTTCAAATTTTATATTTAAGGGAGGGTGGTGGGTGGGAGGGGGCAAGTACGGATCGAACCAGTTTAGTAGCAGTAACAGTAAATCATGTTTACATATGAGATTTATAGTCACGGGAGGGAATAAAGTTCTGTTATATTTCCTTGCTCGAATTTCATACCAGATGCATTGGTCCATAAAGGATTTGTATCACAGTAGATGGGACAACATTCTGCTCTGAACTAAAAAGTAATTCTTTAGAGACATAACCTGCTTACCAATACCTGTCTTTGATTCATATTTTACTTTCAATAAAGCATGAAAGTGAAGAACTTGCCGTCCTTGTGGAAAAGTGTCTTCCGATTAGCCTCTGCTCCGCGCCGGCCCCAGCGCACCCGTGTACACACAGCCCAGTGGTCCCTCTCTCAGCGTTGGGTCAAGGAGGAGGCACCCGGATGTCTCCTGCCTTGGCTTAGGCTTCAGTGCTCTGGCTTTCATGCATTCAGAAAGGATGGCGAATGTCTGACGTGTGATAGCATCTTCCTCCAGTTTTGCTCTTTATTCAGAATTGGGAAACCGAGTACACCTTGCACTTTGAAAAATCTGACCACCTGCTATCGGAAGAGTAACAGTGGACTGAAGTACGTCCGGATAACACAAGGTTTTTCTAAAACGTCTTCCCATTCTCCAGGTCTACCGTTTCTTGGATCGTGCCTCTGTTTTTGAAACAGTCCTCTGAAATGCCCAGAAAGGAGCTTTTAGATCACTTTGTTTAAACAAAAAAGTGTATAGATAGGGTGTGTTGTTTTTAGCCAACCCAGGATTATTGTTATTAATGGCACACAACCGAAATAACATTCTTAAGAATATGGGGGTGGTGGTAAATGGCACTTAGGATGAGTGGGTCTCACCGTTTCCTGGTGAGTGTGCCCGTGTTTGCGGCAGAGGTGCTGAGTCACAGGTCTCTCTTGGGTTTGTGCTAGGCTCCGCCCTCCCCTCATTTTTTCCCCTGAAGATTTAAACTCAAATAATGGATGGGGGAGGCAGGTTTCAATTTGAGGACCGGTAACCTTGGCAGATCCCTTTTGAATAGCTCTTTTTATCTGAGTAATTATGGCTGTTTGGTAAAATTACAACTTCTTGTTTGTGTTTCCCCGCCGTGTGTGCAGTGTCTCTAGTCTGTGCCCCCTGACAAGGCGGGGTGGGTGGGGCGTTTAATGAGCCTGAGTGGGAGAGTGGGAGCTGCACGCTGGAAAGCCACCCTAGGAACCAGCCGGTCCCACCTTGAGGTCAGTCAGGGAGCGGACTCGGAGTTGAAATCGCCGATAGCTAATGCTGAGTTTTAAGGCCCAGTCTTTTATTTCACTCCAAAGAAATGAAGCTGGAACATAAAAGTGTTAACACACTAGTAAGCAGGTTACTCTCTCTCAAGGTAAAGATATGAACAAGTTCAATTAGTGCTCAATTGCAGCAGCTTCCCTTTCCATACAGAAAAGCTGTTAGGCCGAAAAGGAGTTCTTTCTGGGGACTGACACGTGTCACCCCCAGAAATCGGTTTTCTTTTTCCCAGTTCGCTGTTTATAACAGTTTTAAAACCTATTACTTGCGTCTTTTCGCCTTATGCAACGATACAAAGTAACAGCCTTTTGGAAGTCTTTAATAAATGACAGCCCCGTGTCAGGAGGGGCTCCGGTACCAATTCTGCCCTGGGGTGGGAGTGGGTGGGGTCCCGCAGGAGGCCATGCTGGGCGGCTGTCCTCCTCCCCCCCTGACAGCTTACCTTGTGGGACCAGCGCTACTCAGCACACCTCACCGCTATGGAACTTTATCAGAAATGCAGGAGGGGCGCCTTGGCAGCTCAGTCCGTTAAGGATCCTCCTTTAGCTCAGGTCATGATTCTGGAGTCCTGGGAGCTGAGCCCCGCATGGGGCTCCCTGCTCAGGGGAGTCTGCTTCTCCCTCTCCCTCTGCTCTTCTCCCCACTCGTACTCTCACTTGCTCACTCACTCTCTCAAATAAATAAAATCTCAGGGAAATAAAAAAGAAAAATGCAAGAGGTCAAGGGGCGGTGTGGGGGGTGCTCCTGGGCTGGTTGAGCTGGAAGAGTGTGTCCTGACCTCCCAGTCATGACACTGAGGCCCACCCTGGGGGTAGAGAGGACTTAAAAGAAATGCAGGAGCTTAGGCCCCGGACACACAAGATCTGTGCTCTTCGAGGTTGAAAAGCCTTGGCCTGAGGCCTGGGACCTCTTTCTCACCCACAGTCAGAGAGACAACATGTCTGCACGTGTTGAGTGTCCTCGCACGGCCACCCTCGCAGCTGGCATGGGGAAACCAGGTACCAGGTACAACCTTAAACCCAGTCTGTCCTATGTATTTACAAAAACGCATGGGGCCCCCGTCTTGTGGGCTGTGACCCCTCTGACATGTAGAGACTCTCCATTAGTTTTTTTCTGCTGTGCGTCAGCAGTTGTTGGAAGAAGGTATCAGGAACTCTGAATTGTCCCCCTTGCATTTCTGACCACTCCTTAAACCCAGACTGCTGTGCCCTGCAGGCCGTGCTGGCCCACTTGTTGACATTACCTGAAATGCAGGTGGCTGTTGGGACGTCTTCAATCCCTGGGGAAATCTTCCTGTGTATTAATGAACCTTGTTGTTTAGAATTCCTCTTACATTTCTGCAAAATTGAAGAGAAATGAGTGTCCCTTTATTTCCATGAAATTCTAATCCAGAGCGAATTTGTTTACTTTAAATCTCCGGTGAGTGGTCTGTGGGGTGAGGGACTTGTTGATCAGACCCTGGTTAATAATTGAAGCTGATTCTGGTACTGAAGAACCTGTTTCAAATTCACGAGGGATGATTTATCTCTGTCCAAACAAGCTACTGAAATGAAATGAGCATTAAAGCCTGTCTTTCCTGTTTCTGAATCATGGAGCAGTATCGCATCCTTTCTCTCTGGCATTGTTGTTTGCTCAGTGTTACAGGGGACTGTGAACAGAGTTCAGTCCGAGGAAGAGCCAGCATTTTCATTTTAAGGAGATTATCACCCCTTTGCCAGCGCCCTGCATCCCACCCCAACCTCCGAGGCACAGGGTTTTGTTACCAGCTGTACCTCTGACTCTGAAGGCTAACAACAGGGACGCCTGGGTGGCTCAGTTGGTTAAGCGGCTGCCTTCGGCTCGGGTCATGATCCCAGCGTCCTGGGATCGAGTCCCACATCGTGCTCCTTGCTCGGCAGGGAGCCTGCTTCTCCCTCTGCCTCTGCCTGCTACTCTGAAGGCTAACAACAGTTCACTGCCCCAAACCCCAGATGCTGTGTAGACCTCAGTATTGCTGGGGATTTGAGCATCAACACTACTGGGATGCTTTGTTCATTAAAATACAAACTAAACATTCGTACTTGGTACCCCTTAGATATTTCACTGACCCTGTGCCAGGTGAGGAGTCTAATAGGGTGGGTCCCTGGATGGCTCAGTCGTTAAGCTTCTGCCTTTGGCTCAGGTCATGATCCCAGCGTCCTGGGATCGGGCCCCACATCGGGCTCCCTGTTCAGCAGGGAGCCTGCTTCTCCCTCTCCCACTCCCCTGGCTTGTGTTCCCTCTCCCACTCCCCTGGCTTGTGTTCCCTCTCTTGCTGTGTCTCTCACTATCAAATTTTTTTAAAAAGTCCAGTAGACAGAGAAAACCACCTCTCCATCTCCTACACCCCATTCCTTTGGTTTTTAAGTCTGGCTGTTAATCGGGCCAAGGAGTCTGCCAGCTGGTGGGTACAACACACATACATGTGTAGGTGGCATTAAAATGGCAAGTTTAAGAAGTCGTGCCACCTGGTTCCAGAAAATTCTACCATTTACTTTGTAACTAAGCAAAGTTACTTTGCTTTGTCTTAGTGTCCCAGTCTCTTAGAAGGGGGCAGTATTTGCTGCCTTGTTTACCCTCCCACACTGAAGATCAAGCAGTAATAAACGTCCTTGGTGTGAAATGCTTTGTATTTCTTGTAATTAGAAGAACTCTAGTCTTTGTGAGGGGACGCCATGGAATCTTCCACAAGTCTTCTAAAAGGGGTCATGGAGACACATCGCCAAGTTGCCCCACACCCCTTCTCTCAAGTTCAGTGTGCACCTTATGCTGGAAGCCCTTAGAGCTAAAATCATGACAGGTGTTCAATCGTCCTGTTACATAAATCTTACCTCTTGGCTGGTAAGGAAAATGAAGCCAGTGGCCAGACCATAAGCTTCCTCGATTCTGTTTGTTTGCAGGGTCATGTTGAAAGGTATTTGAAACACGTTTAGAATGTGTGTTGAAGATTTATGTCTTTGTGATGGGCAGGTCCTGCCCCAGAGGGGAGCTTCCGATGTTTTGATTGTCAATGCCAAGATCATCAGGAACAGGTGCGGGGAGCTTCAGAGGCAGGGCTGTGGGGGCACCAGGGAGCACGACGCAGAAGAATCCCGTGTTTTTGTATTTACCTCTTGAGACTTTAGTGAAAACAAAAAAAACAAAGCAAAACTATTCACAAGTAGAGTACATGGGGAAGCATACCTGGGCTTCCCCTTCGCCACCAACTAAACCACGGGACCAGGTTTATCTGGTTGTGTACATTTCAGACGAATTAGTGACATTTCTTCATATTGTAAGATTTAAGTATCTTTTCTGATCCTCGTGAGATTTTGGGAAGAGGGGAGTTGCAGAATCCATCTCCTAGCAACTTGCCAGGAGTGGTATGCTGCCTTACAGGTGACACTGGTCTGCCTTTAGTCCCAGGACCTCCATCATTTCCCCAAGCCTTTGCTGTATCCCACCCAGGAGAGGCCAAAAGCAGGATCCCCAAAGAAGCAGATCCTACTGCCAAATGGCCTCAATCCCGCGAGCAGAGGTGACATGTTGGTTCTTCCCCTGCTGTATTTTTACACTTTCTCATTCATGAGGCTGTCTGGATTTTCTCTGAAGTTAGTCCTAAGAGCTTTTCCAACATAATTACTGTATTGATCTCAAATAGAGGGCATTGTCTGTTCTACCCCCCACCCCCAACATGCTTAAGGGGGGAAAAAAAAAGCCTTGCTTTCAAGGACTTGGCTCTGACTGCCTAGGCCAGGGCCTGTGGAGTGAGACCATCTCAGCCAGAGCAGGAGCCAGGCTTCTACCAGCAGCTGGAATGGCAGCTTGATTCCCAGATCTGTGTTAGTCCTTGCCAGGGGAGGCAGGCCCTGGGGCACAGGAAGTGGGGGACACACCCAAGGGAAACCAGAGGGCCTAGGCGGCCACTGCCTGGCTGCAGTCATTGCTGGTTGGCACACTGACCTCTTGGTTCCCCTCCTCCCCTTCATTCTCTGGTTTATTTGTTTCTAACCAAGGGAACACGAGGCTGCTGCTGGCTCTCTTTATGTTCCTGGACAAATGTGTTCTGCTTGGGGCCCAAGTGTTCTCTCTGAAAGGAAACTGGTTGTATAGATGGTGTATAGTCAAACATGATCTGGGTGGAAGGAGACCTTGGGGTCTTCTGCCTTGGGCTGTGCTCCCACACCCACCTACCCCCTTGAGGAAGTGCTAGGGAGTGCATTTGGAAACCCACCCGGCCAGACCACCTCGGAAGGACTGACTTCTCTCGTTTTATCAGTCTGCAAGTTGCCTCTTTGGTTGGTTTTTAACTGCCATTCTTGCTCTGCCTTCTCCCATCTGCAGTGTGCACTGCTTGTCTGGATGAAAGGATCCAAGCAGGGCTAGACTATCCAGAATTTTGGAACTAGAGGGAAGTGTTTATTTTTGTCTTACTGGGACCCAGAGTTAGGGGAGTCAGGGCTGGGCTGGATTTTACTTAGGTCTGTGCCAAAAACCGCCCCAGCCCTAGAAAAGGAATCAAGCTATTTTGTGCTAGACTGTTCAGGTCCCCGAGTGTAGGCCCTCTGCCCGTCTTGTTCTTCATGGTTGCCACATGAGCCAAATGAAATGTTCTCAGCAAGAAAAAAATGAATGAATACCCCAGGATCCGCTAGAAGTTCTTCTGTGCCAGTAAGACCCCTGGAGAGAGCTTTCTATTGCTTTGGTGTAACCATGGTTGCCCCCCACCTTTGGGCTTGTCTCTTTTGTCCTCAAAATAGGGATTCCCTAGCTATGCTCACATGAGCCAAAGACTTTTGTAACCCAACAGTGGGGCCCCTGGGGCAGCCAGCATCCGCATGGCAGCCTCTCACCCATCCTGTCTTGTTCTCACTGGGGAAGAACTGTCCTCCCATCCACCCCTGCGGCTCTTGTTTCCCAGCCCCTTCTAGACCTTACTCATGCTCTGTGGATAGTACACACCTTGGAGACCCACTGCGTTTGAGGTCTCTTCCCTTGTGCTTTTCCTGCTGGGCGGCCCCTGTACCCACTTTTCTCTCCTTTGATCTAGTGTGGGAAGGGGGACCGAGAGGGGAGTTCTTTGCAGGAGGCGGCTGCCCCTTGGGGGACTCCCTCCTGCATTATTCTGAGTTTACTGTTTGTGCCACCCACGTTTTCATTCTCCAGCCTTCTTAGATGTCAGATTTTTTGAAACCAGCTTTCATTTTTCAGCAGTGGGGAGGGCAGGGGTGATGGCTAGGTTGCAGTGTATTAAATGTTTGAAAAAGAAAAGGCTTGTGCCCAGAGGCAGCCATGCGTGAGCGGTCAGTCCTGAGTGGTTTGGATTGAAATAGGCCAGAGAAAGTAAAGCTCTGGGGCCTTTGTCCAATCTTCCCTTCAGTCCCCAGGCTGCGTGCCCAGCCCCCTATGGCACGTGTTGCCTTCACCCCAGGGGCCCTGACGGTCTCAGAATGGTGTCCCCCAGAACACACTGGAGATTATAAGCCTCTTGCATTGAGGTTTTCTGTAAAGAGGAAAATGCTGTAATCGAAAGCTCCTTGATTATAAAGAAGGAATAGAGAGGCTTGGCACAGAAGAAGAATCTTTGTTTTCGGCCTACTCGGCCAGGGTCGGGCACATGCGGTCCCCCGTGCCAGTAGGACCTTGGGCCCTTGGGGACCTTGGAATCTGCCAGTCCGGACCATCAAAGGTCACAGCTGCCATAGCTCACCTTGTGTGTTTTCACGCCCCTGCTGCCTCTGCTGCCTTCGCGCTGGCTCAGGTGGGGCACCCTGGTCTCCGCTCACAGTCTGGAGTGGAACCATTAGCCATTAGCTAATCACCATTAGCCAGAGTTGGGAACCTGTTGCCCCTCTGCCTCAAAACGGGGAGGGGGAGGGGGCTTTCCAGGGGAGGAGTCAGAGCAGGACAAAAGACACTGGGACTGTGGATCCATCTGACCCAGGGTATGAAACGAGGGAGGATGGATGGGAGGCGCCGTGGTGCTTCTGCGAACTCAGGGAATTTGCATGTCCTTCCTGAGATGTGGGAGCCCAGCCCTGCTGGAGGCCAGCCGGCCCAGCACATATTGCCCTGGGAGGCCATTAGGCATTCAGCCAGCCCGTCTCAAATGGGATTTTATTCCACCAGGCATCTCCCGGGACCAGTGCCCTAATGAACATACCTGTCTGGGCCATCCATATACCACAAAATCCCTTCTCCACCACCCTCCCCGGAAGTGCCTCGACCAGCCTCATTTAACTTCTGTCTCCTTACAGCTTTGAACCAAGCCTATAGCCCTGGCGCACCTGGAGGAGGGCCCAGGCCCAGTGCTGGGCAGGAAAGCAAAGCGTCCCCCGGGGTGGGGGACGGGGGCACAGAGTAAGCAGGCCACGTTCCAGGCCTGTGTCCTCAGTCCCGGTCCCAGCAGTAGTCTTCCTCCTGCTCTGACCGTGTCGTTCCACCAGCGCTGCTAGAAGAGCGGCCCGGGGCCCAGCAGCCTCAGCCACATGGCCGGTGCTTCATCAGAAATGTGGGAGCGCGGGCCCTAGGCCCTCTGCTGCAGGATCAGGCCACTGCTGTGCTGTTTGGAGTCTGAGAAGCCCTGGGGGAGGCCTCCTTCCTGCCCATGGCTGGCAAGGGCTTACAGGGGAGAACTTGATGCCAGGTCTGGGAAGAACCGGTGCCTGGCCCACAGTTCTCCTCTGCCTTTTCGCATGAGCAGGTGGGCTCAGAGGTGGAATGAGGATGAGGCGTGTCCTCATTATTAATTGGAATCTCTTCTTTTTTTTTTTTTAAGATTTTATTTATTTATTTGACAGATACAGATCACAAGTAGGCAGAGAAGCAGGCAGAGAGAGAGAGGAGGAAGCAGGCTCCCTGCTGAGCAGAGAGCCTGATGCGGGGCTCGATCACAGGACCCTGGGATCATGACCTGAGCCGAAGGCAGAGGCTTTAACCCACTGAGCCACCCAGGCACCCCAGTTGGAATCTCTTCTCGGTTGGGTGAGAGTCTTGGTGGAGAAATATGGCCCTGGTCTCAGCGCCCATGGGACTGAAAACTCAGGGGCCTGCATGTCTCAGTCCAGAGCTGATGTAAGGGTCGCTGTGGTCCCACATCTTTTCCTTAATGAGATGCAGTCCCTGTGGCTGGAAAGATGGGGAGGGTGTGGGGAGAGGGAGGTGGGGAGGTAGAACTGACAATCCCTTATTAAGCACAGCAGGTGCCCGATAAATAAGTTGAAGTGAATACAAGGCTTGAGTCCTAACTTTTCTATAAAGTGACCCTATTGGCCTCTGACCTCAGAGGACCCCATTGCTTGGTCCACTGATTCGAAAGAGTAGGTGAGATAGACATTTGTCTCTACCCCTTTTGCAGACTCAGTTTCCCCAGTTATTAGAGCAAGGGAGTGAGATCCAGGGGTCTCAAAGATCCCTCTAACATGTGTTCATGTGACTCGGGGCATGATCGTGGGGTCACCAAGCATACCTCACCCAGTGTCCCCAGAGCTCTGGCCCCGAGGACACAGGGCCTGTTGCCACCATTCATCCAGCTTTGCTGGAGGAGGAGCCGGGTGGAGTAGAAAGGGAGATGCGTGACACAAATGGTGTTCCCCTCAGTGAGGCCCAGGAGCTGCTGCTGCTGACTTGCATGTGACCTTGGGCAAATCTCTGTCCCTCTCTGGGCCTCAGCAGGTAGACTAAAGTGATCCCTGTGGCCCCTTTCTGCCTGGGTTTTCAACTCTCGTCCTGAACCCCCCCACCCCCACCCCCACCCCACCTCGCCTCCTGCCGCTGTCCCTCCGCGTCTTAGAGGCAGGCGCTCAGCTCCCTGGTTCCGGAATAGGCTGGGAGCGCAGAGCGAGCCGCCCAGTCCAGGGAGGATGTCCAAGAGCCTCTAACCAGTCACGACTCCGCTGCTGCTTCGAGGACTCACACCAGGCTTCCCCGTGCGGAGGAGGACGTGATGTTGGGGCACAGGCTCCTGGCGCACCAAAGACAGCGCTTTTTCCTTCCTCCCCGTCCCTGCAGACATGAGGAGCCTATGGGGGCCTAGGGCGTGTCCCCCACCTTTCCCGTCGCCCCCACTTGCCCCAGGAGTTGTCCCTCTCCCCTTGGAGCACCGGCTGTCGGCCGAATCGCCGGGTCCTCGCCCGGGCCCTGCTACAGTCTAGCCACGTAACCCTGAGCCAGTCTTTGCGCTCTCTGGTCCTCAGTTTCCCCACCTGTGAAATGGGGGCACAGAGCGCCCGCCGCCGGGACCGCCGTGAGGAGCGACCCGCGCGCGGGGGCCGGCAGGGCGGGGGCCTCCGCTGCTCCCGCTCCCTCGCCCGCGGCTCGGGCTCCGCAGTGACGGGGGGAGCGGCGCCGGGGAAGGAGCGCTCCGCGGTCACGTGACGCCCCCCCTCCCCGAACTGCGGCGGCGGCGGCGGCGGCGGCGGCGGCGAACGCGAATCCGCGTCGGAGCAGAGCTGCAGCGTCTGCCGCGGGCACCGGAGTGCCGAGCCCAGGACGCCCGGCCCAGGCCCGCGGGTGAGTCCGCCCCGCCGGGGAGCGGCCCGGGGACAGGGAAGGGACAGCAGTGCCGCGGGCCCCCCTCGGCCGGCCGCCAGGACCCCGCGCGGGCGGGGACCCGGGGCCCGAGGGTCGGCGGGAGGGGGCGCGGGCCGGGTTGGCCGCGGCCGGAGGCGGGCGTGGGGGGGCAGGCCTGGGCTCAGCCGGCTGAATCCCCCCTCGCCTGCGGGACTCGGTCCTGGCGGCCGCTGAGGGGGCGCGGGTCCCACCCCCCTGCGTGGGTGGGAGTCCCGCTTGCCCTGGGCCTGGGGAGGGGGCGCCTTGGGCGCAGAGAGGGGAACGCGGAGAAGTGGGCGCGTTCCCTCGATTCCTGGGCAGGGGCCGCGGGCCTTAACGCCCCCCAGGAGGAGGCGCTCCGCTCCTCAGAGGACGGAAGTGGGGGTCCTCAGGGGCAACGACCCTGAACCGAGAGGGCGGTGATGTCCTTGCTTCCCCGAGGACGGAGCGCACTCCCCCCGCCCCTGTCTCTGACCCGCCGCGGAGCGGGGCACCCGCGTCACGCAGTCGGGCGCCCCCTCGCCGCCTCCCTTCTCTGGCTCCGCAGGATCTCAGGACTCGATGGGAATCCACAGGGCGGTCCCCGCGCCCCGCAGACGCTTTGGTGCCAGCCTTGGGGTGCCTGGCTTTGGGCGCGCGCGCGCGGGCTCGCGCACACGCGCGCACACAGACACAGACACACGCCCCAGCTCAGGAGGCGAGAGCTCTCCCTGCGTGGTGGTTAGACCCCAACCTGCGCGTGACCCCCAAGTCCTTGTTGGGGCCATAGCACAGGCCTGGGGGTGGAATCAAAAAGGACCCCCCACCCCTCACACATGGCACATTGGCATCTGTCCCCGTGCTTCAGTTCCTCCCTGGCGGTAGTCAGAGGCCAGCGGGAAGGGCCACTGAAAGAAGCTGGGTCAGGACAGAGCGGGAGAGAAAGGCAGAGGGGAAATGAAGTAGGAGCTGTCATTTCCTTCGAAAAGGGAGCTGGGTCCCAGGCTCTTAGCCCACCCTGCCAGGGGGGCAGTGTCCCTCCTTCCTGACCTGTCTGGAATAAGCTGGGAGGTGAGGGTCTGTTTTCTAGTAATGGGAGGAAACATCAGCCAAGCTGCTCCTGAATGGGGAGAGGGCAGCAGCTGAGTGGGGGTGGGGGTGGTCTTGCCCAGCTGGCCCCAGAAATCCCCCCATTTCTCCATCCAGGCCTCAGCTGCCCTTTGAGCTCCCCTCTAGCAGTTGGAAGGTTTGGAGAAGTGAAGGGGTGCTTAATGGCCTCAGAAAGAATTCTAGGTAAGGCTTAGTCCCCACGTGGCATGAACACCTTCCCCGGGCACAGCGAAGTCAGGTGGGGCATGTGTTCACGCGCGTGCATGCACACTGAAGTCTCCATTGCACAGATGAGGAAACCGAGGCTTAGAGAGGCTAAATAAACTGCCCAAGGTCACAGAGTCACCTCTGCCAGGGCTAGCATCATTTCTCTGACTCCTGATCTAGGTGGATCTTGCGGGAGGGGAGGTCTGTGAGGAGTGGAGTGGTCCACTGGTGACCCGCTCCCTGTGCCTCTTGGAGGTGACGGTGCATCTGGAGGGAGGTGGGGAAGCTGGCTCAGATTAAGGAGAGTCCCTCTACCTTTCTTCAGCGGCCAGAACTCAGGTCTTCTTCCTCTCCCAGAGCCCAGTACTTGCTTTGCTGCCCTTTCCGTTTCCAGCCTGAGACTCACAGCTTTCCCTGGGTGAAGCCAGCTCCTCTTCTCTGTGTTGCCTACCTGACAGGGATCTCAGGAGACCCCTCTCCTGCCTCTATTCACCCTCTGCCCCTAGGAGACAAGAAATATTCCTCCTTTGGCCTCTTGAAATGCTGAGGGTTTCCTTGCCCCTGGGGCGGGGGTGGGTGTCTCTACTGCTCAGGCCTCCTGCAGCAGGCCTGGAGTAGGGGAGCCCTGAGGCCCTGCTTTAGCTCCCTCTCAGCCGGCCCCACCTCCTGCCCTGCAGCCACGTACCAGATCCTAGAGGTCCTCTGAGGGCATCTGGGGCAGGTCTGTCTGCCACACCACCTGTCTGTCTATGGAGGCCTTTGTCAAGGCCGCCGAGCAGCCACACATGCGGCGGAAGCAGCCGAGCTCCACGCACAGCCAGACACAGACGAAAACAAATACGAGACCCAGACACAGGGACACACGGGCACGTGCGGGCGGAGACCCCCACCTCCAGCGCTGGCCACCACTACAGACAGACATCAAGAGACACCCCGCCCAGAAAGTGGACATGCAGAGGGGGAGGTGGTGGTCTCAAGAAGAGCCTGGTCAGAAGCCTCATCGGGCTGGCAGTGGCTTCTGTGCGCCTCCTGGGCATGAGCCCTACACACACACACACACACACACACACACACGTGCGCGTGCATGGGAAAGAGCACAAGAAAGCCCCACGCCCTGAGAAATTAACCTGGCAGATAAGCACCCACCCACACCCAGGCCCCCACGAGGGCACACACGTGTGCATTACATCACCTTCCTGCGTGTAGGATGTGAACTCCTCATCACCCCGGGAGGGGGTGGCAGAGGCCCCTCTGACCTGCACCCCCTGGCCCCACCCCAGCAAAGCCTCACTTTTCTTCTTTTCTGCTTCACCTGAACTCTGCTTGGCTGACCCTAAGAATACTGGGAAGGTGTCCGGCGTTTCCCCCTCCGTGTACCCTCCTCTCCTGCCCCTCCCCCCTGACACCCACCATGTTGCCACCAGAGCCTCTCCACCCTGCCACCCTTCTGTGGTCCCTGAACATGCTGCTCCACGGGCCCCTCCTAAGACAGGACACTCCCCAGTCCAAGCAGCCCCGGGGTTCCCTTTGCTTTGCCACTTTGCCAGGAGGCCTCGCCAAGTCCTGGTTTCTGCTTTGCCCTCCCAGCAAGGCTGGGGGCCAGCTGGTGTGAAGAGAGGGAAATCCTCTGAGATCTTCTGCCAGGCCGCACCCTGGCACCCTGGCTGTACCCCCCGAGAGGCTAGTATTCTGGGGAGCAGCTTCTGAGATATGCTTCTCTGGGTCTGATAAGGTCTCCAGGGCAGACGAATGCTACGTGGGGGCAGTGAGGGGCTCTGGGTTTTGCCATTCTGGTTCGGGTACTTAACATCGGCTTGCCAGAGTGCTGGTTCTGAGTCCAGACCTGGCCCCGCCTCTTGCTGGCTGTGCAGCCCAGGCAAATCATCTCCCGTCTCTGGGCCCATCTCCAGCTCAGCCCAGCCAGCGAGTGTGAGGTGTGAGGCGGCAGCCCTTCTGCCAATGAGGAAAGGAAGTTGGCTCTGCTGGACAGCATGGGATGAGACGGGGGCCCCTGGCGAAGGATTCCAGCAGACTGAGAACTCCAGGCCTGCACTAGGTTGAGCACGGGCCAGCAGCCCCGGGACGTCCTGCGACGGCCACCCCAGGAACAGCAGAGGGGAACTTGAGGGCAGGGGGCTGCTGTTGTGGTTTAACATCTGGAGGGATTTTTATGCCCCCAAACGTGCTCTATTTTTAGGGCTGAAGACTAGTGCTTACAGGCAGTGACTCACAGGGGAGGAAGGGAGAAGAGCCAGAGGGGTGCTAGTGGGGAGACACCCCAAAACAGGGGAGTCCCACTGGAAGAAAGGAGCCAACTATGATGCTCGTGCTGTGTGCAGGTACCACGGCAGGGACCTCGTTGGAACACTTGGTAAGCATTTACTGAGCGTGTGGTGTGTCCTAGGGACTGTGACAGGCACTGAGGACAACAGAGATGAGCTGAGTCTCATCTCAGTCTCAGAGGAGGAAGTAAGGCTCAGTGAGGTAGAGTGATGTGCCCATGCCATCCAGAGGTAAATACCTCTGCAGACAGGGCCCCCCCACCCCACCCCGGGCAGCCTTTTGGAAGCAGAAGACTTGAGTTCAAATTCTGACTTTGCCACTGAACAGCTATACGTCTTAAGGCAAGTTATTCCACCTCTCCAAGCCTCTGTTTCTTTCTCTCTCTCTCTCTCTTTTTAATATTTTATTTATTTAATAGAGAGAGAGTGAGAAAGAGAGCACGAGCAGAGACAGAGGGAGAGGGAGAAGGAGATTTTCGCTGAGCAGGGAACCAGAAGTGGAGCTCGATGCCAGGACCCTGGGATCATGACCTGAGCCGAAGGCAGACGCTTAACCAGCTGAGTCACCCAGGCCCCCTGACCCTCTGTTTCTTTATCTATAAAGGGCGCATCACCCACTTTATTTGCTGATGGGACTGTTTCAAAGGTTAAGGAGTCTAGTGGGGCATTGGTGGCTCAGTGGTAGAATTCTCACCTGCCAGAGGTTAAGGAGGCTAATGGAGGCCAGGACCCAAGGCAATAACCCGCTGCTCATGGTGGGGGATTTGCTGGGGACTTAAAAGGAGGTGGGCTAGGAGTTGTCAGGGATCCAAGTCTAGTATGACGTCGGAGCAGTCACTTACGCTCTGTGTGCCTCCTTCCTTCTCCATAGACCGGGGGTGATGAGCCCTTGTCCGCCTGCCTACCTGGGAATGTTGTTTGCACAAATCAGACATGCCGGCTGGGAGATGCTTTGAAAAACACAGAGCCGCGCTCAGAGATAGCAATGCACAGAAGGAAAAACAAACACCAGAAAAACATGAAGAACGATCTAATTTAAAAACTTCAAATTTTATTATGGCAAGAAAAAAAAATAAGCCTTTTCTTCAAGGTTTTGGGGCAGTGGGGATTTTTCCCACGACTTCACATTTCCAAGGCAGTTGGCATATTGTTATCACAGCAGATGGTGGTTCCGCCATGAGGGGTCAGTGCCTGGCACGCGGGGTGGGGAGCCGTCATAAGCAGTAATGGGGGCTCTTCGTGGAATTATGAGCTGCACAGGGACAGGGGAGTGGTGGTGTTTCTGGTGGCGTAACTGGCTCCAGCGTGAGATGGACATAGGGATGCTGGGTTGGCTCTAGCAGAAGGTGTGTGTAGGGATGAGACGGAGTCCGCTCATGGAGGGCCTTGAATGCCAGACCGAGGAGTTTGCATTTTTCTGAAATCCAGAGGGACCAGCTGTACCTTCTGTGGGCAGGCCTTGGGTTGAGAAGGAGGAGCTAGCCTGGCACAGTTCTCTGCCCTGCTCCACTGTGTAAGAATGGCCCCATGGCCTGTTTCCCAGAGTCTTGTTTTCCTCGTGTGTGCAAAGGAGCATCTTCCCATCCCTGGGACAGGCCAGAGGACCAAGGCCCCAAATGCTCAGGGAACCAGGAGACTGCCACCTGTGCTGGAAACCAGGAGACCCATGTTGCCCCTCTCACCTCACCCCACTTGCTGGGTGATCTCAGGCAAGTGCAGCCCACCCTTCCATCCAAGGAAAGGGCAGGTGTGGTTTCTGCCTTTGTCATGCGGCTCCGGTGAGACTTACCTGGTGAGATGAAGCTATCTGTCTCTGGGGGTTTCGCGCTGTTTCTTGCAACTATCTGTTCCCCAGGCTCCCCTGGGAATTCGGGGCTGCTGAGCTTTGGCATGGACAGCAGGCGAGGACAGACTCCTGAGCGGCCGGAGAGGCTGTGACCTGCCTGAGGCCACAGGAGCCGCCCTCCCGCCGCAGCCAGGCCATCATGGGAGATGGAAGGGGGACCCATGTGCGTCCAGCCCTCTGCTCTGCTCCTCAATTCTCAGTCCCAAGTCTGTGAGGAAAAGATACCAGACCCCAGCTTAGAAGTCAGCTTTCTCCAAGGTCTCACTCCTCTAAGTGAGGGCTTTTGGGGCGGGGTGGATGCGTTGGATGGAAGGTGACCTTGGGAACTTTTCTCTTCTGCTGCTTGCATGGTCCCTGCGGAAACTGCTGGGGCAGCCCCGAGTCCTCCATTCTCAAGAGTGGGGTGTGTCACCTACTTGCAAAGGACTGCTAGGATAAGGCCCCCTGGAGGTGGGCAAGCCTTGCAGCGTCCCACTTCTTCCTGATCTCAGAGGTCCCAAGAGAGGCCATCCACCCCTGGCAGAATGCTCATGCAGCAGGCCATGGATACCAGGGGCTGAAAGCTCTGTGTCTGTGGGCTCCAGCCTTGTCCCCTTCACCACCTGCTTCCCCCTGAGATCCTGGAGCTCTTCCCAGTGCATATGGGTGCCCTTTAAGTCCCTCCCCCAGGACCTTAAGCCCCCAGACACAGGACTGGACAGAGCCCTTGGGGCAGAGTCTTCTCCATCCCAGTCATGAGACAGGCCCCTGGACTTCCCCGGCTGGGGAGGTATGGCCCTCTGTGATCCTCTGATGGGCAGGAGAAACCTGGGATCTGTCCCCTGCCCCCGTGCCACATCATTGGGGCCCACCCTTGGTCAGCCAGGGTGGGAAGGATCTGGTTAGCTCAGGGATAACATAGCAACTGTCAGGAAGGTTCTGGCAAGAGAGAAGCAGAAGAGAGGCTGAGTGATAGAACACAGGTGGGGGGCATGAATTGCGTACTTACAGTATGTAGGCCTCTATGCTAAGCACTTTTCACAGATCTCATTTAATCCTCAGAGCAACTGTTATTAGACCTGCTGAGGCTCAGAGAGTTTAAATGACCTGCCCAGGGTCACCCGGCTGGTGTGTGGCTGAGATTTGAATTACGGGCTATCTGCCTCCACTTTTAACCACTTTGGCCTAGTGCGTGCCGAATTAGATGGGGTTAGGAGAAGGGTGTGGTAGAGAGGAAGGGGCTGAGCCCTTAGGGAGTGGCGGCAGTTCTAGGCAGGGGTGGGGAGGGGGTTCACACTCTGGGGCTGTCCCCACACTTTGAGGACACAACCCTGAACCTCCTATGTTCTCCTCCCTCTTTTTCCTCATCCCTGTGGCCTGTCCCTGGGGCTCAGCGCCCAGGCTGGGTTGGGAGAAGAGGATGAATGGGGAAATTTTTTTGCAGAGTTCCTGGGGATTTACAATCCCACAGACCCTGGCTTCTCCTGGCCTATGTCTGCATAAATTCCCGGCTTGGAAACCGAGAAATCCTCAGGATCAGAGCTGGAGAGGAGCCCATGGGATCAGCTGGTCCAACCCCCTTGTTTTACAGATAATAATTATTATGATTACGCCCTATGGTAGCAATTCACAAAGGGCTTTCACATCTGGGTTGCCTCTTATGCACGCCAGAGCCTTTGGGGCTGGCAGAACTCGGGCAGTGGTTGTTATTCACCTCCCTACTTGGCAGCCAAGAAAAACTGAGGCTTAGAGAGGCCAAGAGATGAGCCCCAGAGCACACAGCTAGTTTTGGTCCTGGGCTCCACACCCAGATCTCTCCTCCCCTGGGCCCCTTGCACCATCTCGGGACGCCCGAGGCTGAGAGCCCATGGGGTGTGGCTCCGGGACTATCTCTACATTAGGAACAGGCTAGGGAACAGTGTCTAGGGGGGCTGGTTCTGTTCTGAGGTGTGTGGAAGTGGGAAAAGGGAAGGTATGAGTGATGCCCGTCTTCCTCCCTGTCATGGGAACGCACTTTCCTTCTCCAAGCCAAGGGGCAGAGCTGTTTCTTAGAGGCCTCCCACCCAATGCACCCGGCTGCCCCAGAAAATCAGAGAGAGCCCTCATTATATGAAGAAGGAAACTGGGCCTGGAGGGGTAAGGCCCTGCCCATAGTCAAGCTGAGCCTGGAACCCGGGTCTCATGACTCAGTATATGGCTATGCTAACACATGTCCAGTAACAGTACTAAAGATCATCCCTACCTACTGACCGCCTTCTATATGCCAGGGCCGAGCACTTTACACTGAGTCACCAAAACAACCCTGTGAGCTGAGTAATTTTATTATCATTACCATCCCTTGTACAGATGAAGAAACTGAGGCTTCAAAAGGTTATGAAAGTGGCCCAGAGTCACAACCAGAAAGTGACAGAAGTGAGGATTCAAGCACAGGTCCGTCTGACTCCAGCCCATGCCGATGTCAACCCCCAGATGTAGTGTGATAGGAATGAAATCGATTTTAGCTTTTTGTTCAATAGCCAACCTAGCACATCATTCATTCATTCCCTGAATATTTGCGCAGTACCTGCCATGCTGAGGGGACCAGGGGGCTGATTTGGAGTCCGAGGCTGGGAGCTGAGGGTCAGAAATGACGCAGTGAGGGGGTGGGGCTCCAGGCATTCCTAAGCCATGCATGATGGCTGCCTCTCCCCCCTCCTTCTGCCCCAACCCAGCCACATACTGTGCGTTGTTCAAACTCTTCCTTTGCTCTCCAGCTTGCCTGTGGGGTACGTTGCAGCTGATTTGCCCTGTGGAAATGGGGGCACACTGAGCAGGGGCTTCTGGACTTTGTACACCCTCATTGCCTGCTAACAACAGCATTAGCAGCTACCACCATGCAAGCCTTCTGGGGGCACAAGACCCTGGGCTAAGTCCACTCTGTGTGGCTCATCTCTTGTACGGAGCATCGTCCCTCTATAAACCACCAGCTAGTGCATCTCCATTCTCTGGATGTGGGAACTGAGGCTTAGACTCACACAGCTCAGGACTGGGCTGGAGCCCCACTGTCTGGCTCTCTGTCCGGGTCCTTCCCCCATGCTCACACTGCCCTGTTCCGTGTCCAGGCTCCGTGCCCAGGCTGTGTGGCTTTGCATTTAGAAACCTGGTTCCTGGAAGGCAGGGCTTCAGCCAAACAGCAAGTGTTTATTAAGCACCTACTGTGTGCCTGGGGGAAGTGCTTTGTGAGGCTACATTTTGTGAGGATGGGGAGATAGGAGTTCCTCTGTGAGGGATGGGGGGTCCTGAGCACCCACCTCACCCAACTCCTGAGTACAGGAGACTTCCGGGCTTCCAAGGCGGTCAGAGCTAGGGCTTTCTTCTGGCAGGAGTCCCTGAGCGGGACTCAGGTAGAGTTAAGACCTCAGAAGGTCTTTGCAGTCACTTCTACTAACCCTGGGGCAAGCCCCTCAGGGCCTCAGTTTCTTGGTCTACGAACAGGGGGTGATAATTGCTCCTAATTTACAGGGTGGTCAGGAGGACTGAACCAACAAGAGTGTTTGGTACAGGGCCTCGAGAACTAGTCACTGCTCCTACTGAGCTGGGTGCCTGCATATGTGATGGGGGCTGAGGGCTTGAGGGGGCGTCGGAAGCTGGCTCTGCTCGGTTGGCAAGCCTCAGTTTCCCCATCAGTCATGGCTGACATATAACTCTTGCATGATCTGGGGCTTTTGTGGGGATCATAGAGCTTCCAGGACGCGTAGGTGCAGCCCTGTGATCTGCACACGGAGAGAACGGGTCCCGGGGGAGTGGGGGCGGCGGGAACACGGTGGGCGGCGGCACAGGTGCCGCCATTGTGGCGCGCAGGTGTGCCTTTGTGGGCCAGGAGAGGCGCGGCAGTTCTCGCTCGGGAGAAGGGAGAGGGCAGTCTCTGGGGGCCACCTCCGCACAAGGGGAGGAGTGAGGAGTTCGGGGGTTGGCGAGTACGCAGCCGAGAACACAAGACGCTTCCTCCGGGCCGCCCTCAGGGCCCTCACTCGCCCCAGGAGAGACGCCCGGGGCGCTGTCCCTGGTGCTGGAGCCCGCCTAGCCCTCGCTCTGCAGTTCCTATGACGGCCAGCTGAGGGCGCCCGGGACCGCGGCGGACTCCTTAGGCCCGTTCAGAACAGGATTTTAAAAACGCGTTCTTTATTTTCCTGTAATGGTGTTCCTAGATAATAAGCCTACCTACACAGCTAATTTCAAAAGCCAAACAATATACTGCCCTAAGAGAAGTAAAAGCTCTCTAGGTCCATAGATAAATATTCCGGCAAGATCACACTACAGGACCTAACCAAATGCTTGCACCTGTGTGTGTGTATATATATGTGTGCGTGTGTGTGCGTGTGTGTGCGTGTGTGTGTGTGTGTGTGTGTGTACACAACAGGTCTTCTTTAGGTGGGACTCTCCTGACAAAGCTCTCCTGGCTCCTACCCACTGAATGACAGTGGTGATTCCTAGTAATTGCTAAAGACCATAACCACCCTCAGGTATTTCTCTAATGCCCTTTAGGGGACAGAGCCACCCCGGTTGAAACCACTGTCGTGATGGGGACCTTAGCCAGGTGAAGAGGGGTTCACAGAACCCCATACTGGCTTGGTGGGAAGGGCTGGTCCTTTAGGGAATTGTCAGGGCATCCTATCCCCCGTCTTAAAAATGGACCAGTAGAAGTCCCAATTGGGAAGGGGTTGTACTAGGCAGAACTAGGGGGCCACAACCCAAGTCTCCTCCTGGTACAGGATTCAGTCAGCCTAGCTGTCCTGGGTGGGACTCTGGGCATCAAGCAGTCTCATTTCCAGGTCAGCCTCCCTGCTCTTGAAAATGCCCCTAGCAGGGGGGTAGGAGTGGGAGGCTGGCAGGATTCCAGCCTAAGGTGTGTGACAGGGGCCTTGGCCTCCCCTCTCCTTGGGGATGCCGGAGCTGCACGCCTCTGGATCCCCCTGCCCTCAAAAAGCCATCCACTCTCCAACCTCTATTTTTTTCTCAATAGTCAGCTGGGCATGCTGTGTTTGTGCATGTGATGTTGTGTACATGTGTGTCTGTGTGTGTTTATTGTGTGAGCATAATGTGATCTAAGAGTGTGTGGGCTGGTGCTCACAAACACACACATGTGTATCCAAATATAGCCGTAGTCAGTAGGTGAGTGCACACTGAGTTGGGGTGTGTGTGTGCGCGTGTGTGTGTGTATGGGGGGCTCTGGAATGTAGAACCTGGTGTTTATGTAAGCATGATAGCGTGCATTTTATTTTGATATGCTCTTCTAGGTGCGAGCTGGATGTTTCTGTTCACAGTACCAGGGCAAGTGCATGTATGACCTGGGAAGGTTCTGCCCAGGTGTGCACGCAGGTTTGCCCCAGACCATATCTGTTTTGTCCATCCTCCATCACAGGTGCCTGCACAGTGTCAGTCACACAATAGGCACTCAGCATGTACTTGCTGAAGTATTGAAGGAAGGAAGGAAGAAGCACCTTCCTTTCTGTCTGTGTTTCCAGAAGGACTTTTTTCTCAGGGCCCTCAAGGCACATGGTCCATAGGGTGAACAGATACACATCCTCAGTGGTGGGGGTCTGAGTGGCGGCATTCATTCTGCTCATTCTGGCCAGGCCAGATGGTCCTGGTCTCAGATGGGGACACTTTGAGTAGGCAGAGGTCTCGGGAACCCACTGAATGAGACTGGGGTCTCAGAACCAGGTCAACGGATGGCTGGGTCAGCAACCTCACTGGGAAGCTGCTTGGAGAAAGAGTGTGAGACAAGCCCCACACCCTCTTCCGTCTCTTCCCAGTTCATGGTTTATAGCATCTTGGGATTGGGTGGGTGTGGTGTGGCTTGGCTAGAAAAGCCGCAGGCTAAGGAGAATAATGCCATGAGTCCCTGGAATTCTCTGAAGGCAAATGCGTTTTTCCATTATTATATCTTTAACCCATCAAAGTGAGAGTGGGTGTTTTAACAGGTGAGCAAACTGAGGCCCAGGGAGAAAAACTGATGAATGCAGAGCCTACAGAAGGCTGCCTGGCTGGGCAGGATGCCCAGGACCGCCCTGTCTCCAGCCCAGAAGGTTCCAGGCAGATATCCTGAGTGGGAAACCAGAATTGACCCCACAAGTTCCATCTGGAGCCCGGGCTAGAGAGCTTCCCAGGAGTCTGCCCCTCCCTATTCTCTTACATTTCCCTGCTGAGGGCTGAAGAGGGGGAGTTGGAGGCAGGTGGGTGGAACTCCCAGAGTTCAACCCAGGGTGAACTTGGAAGGGGAGCTCTGCAGCCCTCCGCCGCTGCAGCCTTCTCTCCTCCTTCGCACAGTCTGGCACCTGTTGGAACAACTTGGGTACAAATCTAGGAGGCCTAGAAGAGGAAGCTTCCTCCTCAAGGGAGGGCCTGAACTGTGGAGGGGGAAAGCCTGGCTCTGGTTTCTAGGCGAGAGGCTGGAGGGAAAGGAGAAGGGAGCTCTGCCCCACTGCAGAGGTGGCAAGGACTTCCGGGTACCAGTTAGGGAGCACCGGCTGGCACTCACCTGACACTACTGAGTGCCCAGTGGAGGCCGGATGCCTGGGGGGAGGCGTTAAAAAATGTGCTTGAGGTTTCACAGCTAGGAAGTGTCAGAGCCTGGTCCAGCACTGACACCCTTATGCCCTGTGTGTGTGTGTGTGTGTGTTGGAGGCTGTGCCACTTGCCCAGGCGTAGATCTGTCCCATTCTTTCCAACAGTTGTAAGGTACTGCACGGCATAAACGGACCCTAATAGACTTCTCCGGTTCCCTCTGGGTGGCCATTAGTTTGTTTTGGAACCCCTACTAATAAATCTTCGCTACCTCTACAAAAACGGTGACTTTGTGCCCATCAGACTAATGAAAAATAATGCAACAGCAAGTGTTTTACTTAATAGACCCAAGCTCTTCAAAGACGATCCTCAGTGCCTTGTAACTGTTAACTTGGTCAATCCTTGGCAAAAGCCTCGGAGGTGGGTGTGGTTTTTTTTGTCAGCCCCATTCTGCAGATGAAGAAACGGAAGCACAGAAAGATTAAGTGACTTGCCCAAGGTCACGCAGCTCACAAGTGGGCGGGCTGAGATTTGAACCCTGGGGGAGTTGAAGGATGAAGGTATAAGCTCCTGCCTCCCTGTCCCTTTGTCCTTGGCCATCTGTCTTCAGGCTTACGTGTTGTGATGTGGCAGAGGGCACATTCTTGGAAGTGGTCTTGCAAGTTAAGAAAGTCCTTTTTTTTTTTTTTTTAAGATTTAATTAATTTGTGACTGAGAGAGATGCCAAGAGAGGGAACACAACCATGGAGGAGCTGGAGAGGGAGAAGCAGGCTCCCCGCTGAGCAGGGAGTCCGATATGGGGCTCGATCCCAGGACCCTGGGATCATGACCTGAGCCAAAGGCAGATGCTTAACGACTGAGCCACCCACGTGCCCCAAGAAAGTACATTTAAATTCTGCTGTTGCTGGAGGGACCAGAAGCTGGCCAGGGAGTGTCCTGTGCATCCCTGGCTGAGGGAGCGTGACCCCCACCCTCACCCCACCCCCTGCCAGTGAAGCAGCTGCAGCTGGTCAGAACCCAAGAGGCTGGAGCCCACACTGGGTTCTTTGTCTTCGGTGGGAATCCTGCAGCCCCCACAACCCCTCTTAAGGACCCACTGTCCCAGCACCAGCAGGGCCTCCCGGGGACCAGGCCCGGCTGGGAAACTTGGCACATTGGAGACTACTTGGCTACAGTGCCAAGTGGACATGCAGAGTCTACTCAGGAGTCATTCCCGCTGAAAAGACAGACTGACGAGGCTGACGGCCATGTCCAAGCGGGGGCAGCAGCCTGGAGAGGCCTGGGGTCTGGGGTCCCAGTCCTGGCACTGTGTAGACCTCACCAGCAACTAGGTCTCCCATTTCCCCCCCACTCTCTGGGCACCCATGTGCTTCTTTCACTTAGGAAGGGAACACTTCCCCCTCCTCAGCCCAGACTGCGTGTGCCTAGGCCTTGCCCCTCGGGGGGGCTCCTGGATTGCCCTGTGAGGAGTGGGCTTCCTCCACTGGCCTGGCCGGGCCCTCCACCCAGGTATCTGAGGCCCTGTCCAGAGCAGAAAGGCAGGAGCACCTGCCAAGAGCCAGACGACCCTCTAAACACCAAACCGAGGGGATAGTTCTAGGCCCAAGGCAATCGCCCTGGCCCTGCCCAGCCTTAGAACAAGGGGCTCTTGATGGCTCCTTTGCCGATCAGGGTATGTGGAGAGAAGGGGTCCGGGGTGGGGGCAGGGAGGGGAGCTGGGGGCCGACCCTCCAAGAGAGAAGCAATTGTGAACCAAGGTCAGTTTCTTCGTGTCTGAAATGAGACCAGCACACCACGTCCCCCTGCCCACGTGAGACAAACTGTGAAGGTCGGTACCCAGACCAGTCATTTCCCAGGGGAAGCTGGGGCTGATAGCCCTGGCCCATGGCCCAGGTGGAACGGGTCCTGAAAGGCTTCTGAAGAATTCCTGCCAGCCTGTGGCCCTGCCCTCTTGTTGTACCCTTGGTCGTCCTCCCCTCCCCCTACCTCTGTTCTCCGTGCATTCCCTTAGTCAGAAAACCCCACAGAAAATCTCAAGGCTCTGAGGGCTGCCTTGGGGTAATCCCTTCCTCTTTGGGGGCCAGAGGGGGCATTCTGGAAGGGGTGGGCGAGTCCAGGGGGCTGGACCAATGAATGTCCTGTGTCTGGGGACACATCTTCAGTTGGGGGCAGGAGGGACAGCTCCCCGCAGGGTGGGGCGCTGGTCAGGGAGCTCTGAGTGAGCAGCGTGCAGTGAGTGAGCGACCTGCTCTGGGACTCAGAGCCCAGTTCCTCCGCAGAAGGTTGCAGAGTGACGGAACCCAGTGGGGCATCTTCATCCCCTTTGTTCCTCCTCCTCACCAGCCAGTGGGGGGGCACCTAGGAGAGGGAGATGAGAGTGGGCAATAAAAGGGCACTCTAGAGACTGTGACCCTTCCTTCACTCATCCATTTGCCCGAAAAGCAGAGCTTTTGACTTACAGGGCAAGACTCACGCAGCAGCCATTTATTGAGCGCTTACTGTGTGCCAGGCCTGGGATGGGCACTCTGCTTGAATGAATTAACTCCTTCCAGCACCACAGGGGCGTGTGCGTGTGTGTGTGTGTGTGTGTGTGTGTGTGTGTGTTGGCGGGGGGTGGGGCGTAGTTCCATTTTGCAGATGAGAATATTGAGGCACAGGGAGGACAAGGACTTGCCCACAGTGCAGACCATTTTGACTCTGGATTCCAAGTTCCTGACCGCGCCCACTGCGAGTTTCCCCCTCCTCCTGGCGCCGGGCGGGAGTGGGAAGGGGGTAGGTGTGGGGCGGGGGAGATCCACCGGCACCGCCCAACGGCTCCGGGGAGGGGGAGGTGGCACAGGGTGTCCTCTGCAGAAGAGGGGCTGTAGCCCCGTGCGCCCCTGGTCGGGGGCGGAGGATCGCTGTGGGCCCGCGCCCCCCTTCCCCGCGGAGGCCCCGTGCGCCCCGCATTCCCCGTGCCCCTCTCCGAGGTCCGCGATCGGAAAGTCCCGCGAAGCCCCCGCCCCCGGCCCGCGGGCGGCGCGAACAAGCGGCCCTTTCTGCGCCCGGCGGCCCCCGGCAGCTGGCCCGCGGCCCGCGGGGGCGCGGACAATCCCGGGGCTTGTGGCCGGGGCGGGGCGGCCCGAGTTGCCAAGGTGACCCGGGCGCGGGGAAGGCGGCCCCGGCGCGGCGCGGGCGGCCGGGCTGCGGCGGCACCATGAGCGGCCGGAAGCGCAGCTTCACCTTCGGGGCCTACGGCGGGTAGGTGCGCCGGGCGGGGGCGCCCGTGTGCGCGCGGAGGCCCCCGGGGTGGGCGGGCCGGGGGCTGGGGGCGCCGCACTTGCGAGTCTGGGTTTGCGTGTGAGGGGAGCGTTCGGGGGTGAGTCCGCGTGTGCGCGTGCGTGCCTGTGGGTCCGGGCCGGCTGCCGGCGGACTCCTGTGGGCGCGCGAGGGCTCGGCGGGCTGCTCCGTGCGTGACGGCGCCTCTGCACAGGGCTGGGGTGCGGAGCCCGTGGGTGCGCGCCCCCAGGTCAGGGCGCGGTCCTGCAGGAACCTCTACTTGGCCTCTGAAGTTGCTGGGCCCCTTCAGTGAGGCTTTGGAAGGAGAGAGCCTAGAAGCCATCAGCAGGCCCGTGCTTACGTTTCCCTGCCCGCCCCCCAACTCCGGGGCACCTGAGCTGCCCCCTTTCTGGGGCCACCTGGCTCTCAGAAACCTCCTCCTCCTGGGGCTGCTGGCTGCCTGGGCTTGGGGACCTAGGGCCCTGGAGGCAGAGTGGTGGCTGGTTCATCTTGGGGTCACCGTCCCTCCTGACCACAAGTGTCCACCTCTGAGGAGTGCAGAGTAGGGCTGGGGGGATTCTTGCCTTAGGCAGGGATTTGGTAAATTGGAAGGAAGACCAGGTGCAGAGACTGGGGCGGGAGTCCCTTCCCTGGCCAGCCAGGTAGTTGGATGACCTTCCACCGGGCCCTGCCTCCTTGTGGTCGGGGAAGCACGCAGGACCCACCTTGGGGAGCTGAGCGGATGGAGCTCACACGTGTAATGCTGCTGGAGCAGGGCAGGTGCTCTGGGAGCTGTGGGGGTGGTGTCCGAGGTGGCAGCCCTCACTAAATGCCCAGCCGCAACAGGGACCCTGGCAGAGAGGCTGGGGACGGGGGTGGGAGACAAGATTCCCTCCTCGTCTGGGGCCCTGCTAGCCTCCAGGCGATGAAAGGAGGCTGGGGAAGTCCCAGGACTCCTGGTCACTGACACAGAGAGGCAGCCCAGGAAGTGTGGCTGGGGTCCGTGGTGGGAGCTGGGACAAGCCCTGACCTCTCAGGCCTCCCTTTCCTTGTCCGCAGAGTCCACATGAGCTGACCCCTAGGAAGACCCCGGCCCTGCCTCTCCCTCTGGCAGAGTCTGGTTTGGGCCCCCTTCCCCATTCTCTTCTGGCCTCTGGGCAGGAGGCAAGAGTTGTTTGTTGTCCCAACAGCTGCCCAGTCTCTTGGCCCCCAGCTGGGCAGGAGGGTGGAACTCTTTCCAGCCCTCCCCAACCTCAAGGTGCCCTCAGAGGGCCATCTCCACACCCTCTCTGTGACATTGGACTTGGAGGGATTTGGGGAAAACAAAGTCTGGGGGTAGCCCCTGAGTGCCGGGGCTCACGTTCTTCTTTTGGCTGTGCGATGAAGCCGGGCAGGGAGTGTGTGTGTGCTGGGGGTGAGGTGGGAGAGGAGGCCCCTCATGGTCGCCTGGGTAGATATGAGTGAGCTCTAGCTCTGGGATGGAGGCAGGCCACCAGGAAAGCGGGGGGACAGTTCTTCCTGCCCCCCATAAACCCTAAACACCCACATCCTTCAATCCTGCCTGGAATTCCAATCCTGTCCCACTCCACCTGTTCCCAAACCCCCCATCTCGGCCACCAGCCCCTAGTCTGGTCCTGGGCCCCTGCTCCCCTACCCCTGTGCCCCCAATCCCGCCTTTTCCCCTTACTCTTCCACCCCACACCTTCCCATGTCCCTAACCAGACACTGCAGGGACCTAACCAGGTCTCTGCAGCCTGTGGGGGGTTGTGACAGTGCATCGGCACCCAAGAAACAATATCTCCTCCAGGCTCCGCAGGCAGAGTGCTGGGTGAGTTGGGGTTGGCCTGATGTTCTAGGCGGGGCTGGGTGAGAAGGGGCTGCCACCTCATTTGCTGCCCCTCTTGCTGTGTTTCAGAGTGGACAAGTCCTTCACCCCTCGCCGAAGTGTGTGGTGAGTACTGGGAGCTCTCAGGAGGGGCTGGGCTGCTTGGATGAACCTTGGGGACACTCCCAAACCAGTCAGAACCCTACAATGACAAACAGACCCCACCAATCCTGCGGCCACCCTCTCCAGGTGACGCAGTGGCCAGACCTTACCAGTTCTTCCCGCAGCTGTTTTGCCCTACAGTTCTCTCTAGATCTCCAACTCAGAGTCACGCCAATCAGGTTAAATATTAGTTCTGCCTAGCACCTGTGTGACCTTAGTGATTCACTAACCTCTCTGACCCTCAGTGTTCTCATCTGTGAAATGGGGACTAAAATGGCCATTTAACAGAGTGTAAAATTGTAAAACAAACAAAGAAAACACCTAAAAAACAAAAATAAGGCCTGACATACTGTAGGCCCTCACTGAAAGGGCTTTCTTCCCTCTCTTCCGTCTTCATGGCCCCTGGGGGGGCTGAGGGTGCCCTTGGCCCCAAATCCTCTAGTTCCGTCCCATACATAATCTTCACAACCCCCTCCTGCAGCCTGTTGCCCCAGTCTGAGGCTGCCCTCTCTTTGGAGGAAGAGGGGGCAGCTCTGTCTGCAGCTTCCCCAACAGCGAGAGCAGTGGGTGGAGGTGCGGCCTCGCCTCGGGATCCACAGCACCCCCGAAGCCCAGCAGGCGGGTGCCTCCCAGCTTCCCCAGCCCCAACAGCACATGGGCCCAGCTGGCTGCTCCCGTTACCACTTCAACTCCAGCGGGAGAGCTCACGCTTCCTGCCCCTGCTGGGGGCTTCCCAGGGTCCCCAGGCCCTGCAGTGTGCCCCCCTCCCCACAGCTACTAGACTACTCCTGTCTGGCACCATTGCCCTACCTGCTGCTGAGTCCCCCCAGGGAGCCACACCTGGGGTAGGAGGCACCCAGGTGCCCAGGCTGAGGTCCAGGACCTGCCCTTTTATCTTCCTTTGATGCTCTCTGTGCAACCTAGGACCAGTCACTCCCCCTCTCTGGGCTTTATCTCCCGCTGCTATGCCCAGTCGAATGAGCCTCCAGTAGTACAAGATCATATGCTAAGCCCAGGGCTGGGACAGGGTGAGGGGAGATAGAGATAAAGTGAGGAAGACGCCATCCTTTTCTTCAAGGACTTCATAATAGTGTTTTAGCAACAGCCCCTTGTCAAGCACCTGCTGTGTGCCCGGGTACTGTTAGGTGCGTGAACTGTATCATCTCACATGGTCTTTACCACATCCCTGAGTGAGGAACTGTTCTCTCTAATTACAGATGAGAACAGTGATGCACGGAGTGGAGGAAGTGACTTGTCCAAGGTCACACAGCTATTCGGGGGCTGAGCTGGGATTTGAATCTTAATCTTCCAGACCCTGCAGAGCCCAGAGTCTCATGCATTCTGTCCCAGGGCCTCCAGACCACACGGTAGGTCTGAGCCCTTGAGAGAGGTCTTGAAGATGGAGAGGTGACCCAGAACTCCTCTAGGGAGCCTTGAACAAAGCATCAGAGATGAGGGCCCAGGACTGATGGTAACTGACTAGCTGTGTGACTTTGGGCAAACCTCTTCCCCTCTCTGGGCCACAGTTGACAAACTTCTGAAATAGGATTTTGGAATCACGAGGATTTGGCCAGGCCCTGAAGTGCCTTGCCCCACACCCTCCTCCCTGGAGATGCTGTCCAAGGTGCTAACCTCTAAGGCCCTCCCTTCTAAGTGGATTGCTTAGCTTCCAGCCTGTGCCTGGCATATAGTTACTGCTTTGTAAATAGGGGTCATTTTGATGATGAGTTATGACTTTCTGACTAGTCTGGGACTCAATTCTCTTGTGACCTGCATTTCTGATCAGTGGGAACATAGCCCCTGAGAGCACCAGCTCTGTACCTTTGCTCACATTTTCCCATCCCCTTGACATGTCCTCTCCTCCCATTCCCACAAGCCCTCACCACACCTCAAGCCCTCCAGCCCACCTTTATCACTGTGCATTGAGTGTTTTCTTTCCCAATCCCCACATTCTTTCTTTCTTTCCTTAGAGTACCTCCCTCTGCTTATCATGCCTGTAGAGCCCACATTCATGCTAATTTCTGGCGTAACAGAAAGTGTGGCCTTCAGAGTCTGACAGGTGTGGACTTGAGAATCTGCCTCTGCTGCATGTTAACAGTGTGACTTTAGGCAGGTCACTTCCCCTCTCTGAGCCCCACTTGCTGCTCAGTAAGTGTGGAATTGGATCTCTCAGTGAGTTGAATGTGTCGGTCTAACGCTGTGGTACAAGGCAGGCTCTGAGGTCCTTGAAAGCAGGGGTTCCTTGAGTTATTTTTGACTTAGGCCCATTTTCTAGCATGAGTCACCAAAAAGCTGGGCTCTCTTCTTCTCATGTCTCTGTCCTCCACACAGTCTTACACAGCTGCCCAAACCCAGGAAACGCTTAATAGATGTCAGTGGAGTTGAATTAAATGTGTCCAGAGTGGAACACTTGAAACTTTGTCAAGTAGGCTGGGAGAGCTTCCTGGAAGAGATGTGGCTTCTTCCACCCCCTTTAAAAAAAGGATGAAGAAGTTGGGGCTTAGGTCAGGGAGCATTGAGGCCTGATATAGGCCAGATGTGATCATGGCTGGATTCCCCTACCCCCTGCCCCTCGCCAGCTGGTTATCTGCAGTGGAGAAGCTCAGAACAGGTGTGAAGAAAGGATGAGGCCCAGTGTGAGGATTAGGAGCCAGTGGGATAGGGGGTAACTGTGGTTCTGCAGGCCTAATGGGGATTGGACATTGAAGGTGGATTCAGATGGTGGGGCAAGGAAGGAGGCGGGGAGGTGTCAGGGTTGAGAGAAGGCTAAGTAGAGCTGTGCAAGGGAGGGGTTCTGGAAGAGGACCTTAAGGCTCGGGGTGGGGAGGGCAGGACCCAGCAAGGATTAACTGCCACCAGCATGTCAGACACTGTCTCAGGTGGTCTCGGTCGTGAGGACAGTCTTACAGATTGGCCTTAGTTTCCCTATTTTGGAGGCCAAAACCAAGACTGAGAACTGGCAAGGGCTGGGTTTGAATCCAGCCTTTTCTCCTGCCCAGGAAGGGGCCTTGGCCGGATGAGGAAGCGAAAGAAATGAGGGAAGTTTTGATTATGAGGCGAGGGAGGAGAGGAGAATGCAGGGACCCTGAGCACCCCCAGAGCAGGGGTCACTGCTCGGCCCCATGTGTCCCCCCGGGAAAGGCCATCTGGTCACCCAGATATCTCCCGTTGGCAGTGATGGTACCGGTTGCTCCCACATATGACGCTTTTCCTGGGTCTCGGACCCTGGGCCAAGCACTTCAGCTTAATTATCTCATTCCCTCCTTGTGCCAGCTTTACGCAGCGGAGACTGTGAGAGACGATTCCCATCATTTCCCCATTTTACAGATGAGGAGCCTGAGGCTCAGAGAGGGGCTGGAGCCAGCCCAGAGACACACAGCGAGTGATGAACCCAGACCGGCAATGTAGTCAGCCTGGGCCTGTAGCTACAGCCCTTGCTCTCTTGGATCCTGCGTGTGCTGAGTGTGAGGTTGGGGTGGGTGGTCCCTGTCCTCAGGTGGCTCCTCTCTGTAAGCACTGAGCTGGAAGCTGGGGGGGGCCTGTGTGCTGCTGCAGGAAGCATGAGGCCGGCCTCATTAGTGGCTCTGAAATGCCAGGCAGGCACAGCCCGCTGGGCCTCCTCATCTATTATGCATCTGGTGGGCAGGCCCCCGGCGGGCAGCTGACAGAGCACACAGGGAGCCAGCAGCTGCTTCCTGAGCTCACACCTGCCCCCATACCTCTGGGCAGGGATTCCCCCAAGGCATGTCAAGGCATCTCCTGCCTCATCCCCCCGGCCCAGCTTGGGTAAGGGAGTCCCACTGGGGACAGTGCTGATGACCCGCTCGTTAGCCTGCCCAGCCCAGCAGCCACTTCTGAGCGAGGCTGGGACCTCGACTGCGCTGGGAGTCACTTGGGGGTAGGACAGGCAGGGGCAGGCTGCAACGGGGTCTTCCGGGCCCAGGCTCCTGGCTGCACAGAACCTCAGAGCGATGAAGTTGTGGTCATTTATTCATTCAGCCACAAAAAACCTAGCAAGTGACTTCTGTATGCCAGGCACATTTCTAGGGACAGCAGGAAATGAGTCAGGCCCAGTCCTGGTCTTCAGAGAGCTTGGTGCGGCCAGAAATTCACCTCTTGGAGCCTCAATTTCCTTGTCCATGAAACGGGGACTAGAGGAGACAGTCTATAAATAGGTAAGAAATGAACTGTGATGGTTGTGCTGAATTTTAAGGAATATATATATATATATATATATATATATATAAAGATTTTATTTTATTTATTTGACAGACAGCAAGAGAGGGAACACAAGCAGAGGCAGAGGGAGAGGGAGAAGCAGGCTTCCCTCTGAGCAGGGAGCCTGATGTGGGGTTGGATCCCAGTCCCTGGGATCATGACCTGAGCCGAAGACAGATGCTTAATGACTGAGTCATCCAAGTGCCCCTAAGGATTTTATATTTAGCAACCTCTACAACCAACATGGGGCTCGAACTCATAGCCCTGAGATCAAGAGTCGCATGTCCACCGACTGAGCCAGCCAGGTGTCCCTGGCTGTGCTGAATTTTAAAGGAAGGGTTCATGCTACCAAGAGCTGATCCTTAGCTAAATCTTACTGCGTGCAGGGCTGTGTTCCAGAACATTTTTCATGGATTCATGGATTTAATCTTCACAACTGCCCCACGAGGGAGCTACTGTTATTACCCCCGGTTTAGGGCCGAGGAAACTGAAGTAGAAGGGAGGTCAAGTAACGTGTTGAAGGTCTCTTGGCAAGACTGAGATTTGCACCTAAGCAGCCGGGCTCCGGTTTGCATATCACCCCAGGCTGTACGGCTGAAGGATGATCCAGGGAGTCGTGAAGGACCTTCCTGAAAGGGGTAGCATTTGAACCCAAACCTGAAGAGTAAGAGGAGCTGGATGTGGGAGGAGTTAGCTGGAGGAAGGAGGCATTCTTGACAGAGGCAACAGCAGGCACAAAGGCCCTGAGGCAGGAACAAGCTTCGGGTGTCTTGAAACAGGGAGGAAGCCAGTATGGCTGGAGGGATGAGGGAAAATGAGGTCAGGGGTGGGTTGAGAGAACGAGGAGGAGGGAGATCAAGCAGCGCCTGCTGGGAGTTTGGATATAATGTCAGTGACTGACAGGCAGAATGATTGAGTCTCAGACTCCCGGCTTTGTAAAATCTTAGAATCAGAGAATTTGGGCCTTCTGGAATCTTTGGAAATGAAAGAGACCTTTGAGATACCCTCCTATGGCCTCCCACCTAGCAAGAAGGCCTTGCTTTGGTTCATGACCCCTTTGAGTATTGGAATGAGGCTTTGGGGGTCTCCTAAGAAAAATGCACTTTCATTTTCAAGACCTCCTGAAGCTCACCATCCCTCCTTAAGACCATCATGACCTCCAAGCAGCTCCTTGAGTAGCTCTTCCTTGCTTACTCCTAGTGACAGGAGGCTTACTCCCCTCTAAGTAATCCATTCCATATTTGGATATCAAAAACGCTTCCATGGGGCGCCTGGGTGGCTCAGTTGGTTAAGCAACTACCTTCGACTCAGGTCACGATCCTGGAGTCCCGGGATCGAGTACCGCATCGGGCTCCCTGCTTGGCGGGGAGTCTGCTTCTCCCTCTGACCCTCCCCCTTCTCATGCTCTCTCTCTCTCTCTCTCTCTCTCAAACAAATAAATACAATCTTTTAAAAAATAAAAATCTTAAAAAAAAATTCTTCCAAAAAAAAATTCTTTACAACCAGTTGCCTGAGCTGGGATGTAGCCTCGGGGGCCTCCGATCGCCCTCAGTGGCCCTTTAATGAGATAAGGACAGAGATCCTTCTGGACTCAACAGCTGCTTGTTCCAGTCCTTTCTCATTTTCATCCTCTGTTCAGCTTAGCTCTTGCAGACCTTAAAGCCCTTTATCTTCCTCTGGGGCCAAGCGATGGCCCCTTCTAAGGAAGGCCATTTCCTTCTGGGAGCGGGGGAGCTCCTGGGAGAGAGCCCAGACCAGAGAGACCCCCCTCTTCCAAGGAAGAGTCCTTCCAGCTTAGGAGACAACAGAAGATCCCTTCCAGATGGGTTTTGGTCCAAGGACTGCCGCTGTTTTCCCGTGTGATCTTGGGCAGTGAGTCCCTGTCTCTGGCTACTTTCCCCTTGCCTACCTTGGGCACAGTGAAGAGACAGAAGAGGTCCATAAGGGCACTTGCAGCTCTAAGGTTCTCTGTCTGGTGGGCCCTACTCGCCTCTACATCCCAGCAATGCTCAGACTCAGGTCCCTGTGTAGGTGGTGCATGGGAAGATTTGGATTCCGTTTCTTGGCAGCCCTGACTTCAGATTCCAACTTCAGTTTTTCTGACTTGCTGTGTGACCTTGCAGACACCAGTCCACCTCTCTGAATCTCAGATTGTCCATAACAGTGAGCACTGGATTGCTTACCCCATGGGAGTCTTAGAATGAAATAAGTTCAATGTGTGTCCTCAGTGGATGTTTTCCCTCTTGCCAAGCATTTGCATTTTAAGAGAAAAGCCTCATTACATCAGAGAGAGCCTCAGTAAGATTCTAATACTAAATTTGAGGCACTATTGAGGTGGTTTGGTTGAGAAGTAGTGGTTGTAAAGGGGACTTTTCTAATATCCCCAAATCCCCTAAAGACTTTCCTCAGTTCAGGGTCCCCCCAAGGCATTCATTCATTCATTCAGCAAATTAATTCAGCAAATATGTAGCGTGGGGATGCCCTCGGAGGGCCAGCCAGACACCGGGGATGTGACTGACATTGGAGATGAGACAAACAGGAAATGAGGAAGGAGGTGGTTCTACTGGGGGTGATAAGTGTCGATTGGGAAGATACAGGGAGTCTGAGAAGGACTCCTCCTCCACACCTAGGAATCAGGAGAGGCTTCCTGGAGGAAGAGGCCCAGCAGCACTGTGGAGGGAGAAAAGTATGTGATGGCCTGTGCCGGACACAGGACAGAATTGGACCTGGCAGCTGAAGGTGGGAGGGGTAGCCATCAGGTCATATCCTTGCTAGCCCCACCGTGACTTCCTGTGGGTGCTCCTGAGGGTCTGAACCCCCAGGCCACCACAGGGCAGAGGCCTGCCAGGGTCCCCTGCCCTCCTTCCTGCTCCTGGAACTGCTCTACGCTGTGCTGTATGCGGCGTAAGTTTGCTTCTCTGGGGCTCATTTTTTTCACCTGTAAAATGAAGAAAACAAAAGCCCCTCCTTTGAAGATTATTGCGGGGACGAAATGAGATCATGTGTGCCCAGGTGGAAAGCTTCCGCTGGCCCGGGGCGATAGCAGTGATCCTGGTTATTCCCATGTGGTCCTTATGTGCGGGGCCCTACAGAGGGAGGAAACGGTGTGAACTCTGGCGTCCGGAAGCTCACCAGCTGCCAGGAGGGGAGAGCTGCGTACACGTGAGCACGCTCTCTGGCCATTGGCACCAACCTGGACTGGCCCTAAGAACGCTGGCTAATGCAGCCAGAGAGGCCTGCACAGTCCCGGCTGGGTGGCCTTGTGCAGTGGCTACCCTCGCTGATCTGTGGTTTCTTCCTTTGTTCAGTGGGGTGTCCATAGTCCCCACGTGAGGGACGGGGAGAGCAATGACAAGGTACTTTGGAAGGGCTAGCCAGTGCCTCAAGCTGCATCAGCTTCTGGGCCCAGGTGACTTAGAAAAACATAACCCTCCCTCTCTGAGGCTTGTTTTCCTGCCTATAAGATGGGAAGACTGGCTATAAAAACATTCCCATGTGCTGAGTTTCCAGCAGAGTCAGATAGTCGCTAATCTTGACTGGGTCTGTTTTGCTGTGTGATCTTGGGCTAGAGACTTAACCTCTCTGAACCTCAGCTCCCACATCTATAAATAGGGACAATCTTCACCTCATGGGATTCTTTCGTGGCTTCCATTAGCCATTTGTTCATTCAACAAATATTTACTGAGTCCCTACCGTGTGCCAGGATGTGTCTAAGAACTGGGGACACAGCACCAAGTATAATGGCCATGGTGTCTGGCTTTGTGAGGGTTACCTCCCAGTGCAGAAGACAGACACAAAATGAGCTAACAGACAAATTGGGTCATTTCAGATGGGTAATGGGTAATGAGTGATGGGGTGAGTGGGAAGGGGTCCCCCTTGGCTAACAGTATGAGGGAGGGCCTCTCGAGGCCTGAGTGGGAAGGAGTTGGCTATGGGAAAGGGAGTCCAGAAAGAAGGCAGAGTGAGTGAGTGTAAAGGTTTGAGGCAGAAGCAAGATTCCCTGCCCCACCCCAAATCTGGAACATTCCAGATCCTCTCCTGGCAGCAGGTGGAAGGCAGCTGAGCAGCCAGGGGCGTTGGAGGCCTACCGTCTCTCAGGCGTTGGAGGCCTACCGTCTCTCAGATCAAGAACTGCTGCTCAGGAGGCAGGTCTGGGGGAGTGGGTGGGCATTGTGGGCAGGCAGGAAAGACCAGGCTTGGGTTGGGCCTCGAGTGAGCAGAACGTCCTCTGAGCTGGCAGGGGTGAAGGCCTGGGCCCACCTGGCTGCCCTCCTGCCAAGAAGTATTCTGGGGTCTGGCACAGAGATCCTGGGCAATTCGGGGAGGGGTTTGGGGCAGGGGAGCAAGGGAACTTACGCTTACTTCCTCATCTCAGCCAGCCTGGGTCTGGGCACTGGCCTCGAGTGTCTTGGCCAGATCTGGCCCACCCACGGGGCCAGAGGCTCTTTTTGATGACCCCCCTCGTATGCACACGCACGCGTACACACACACACACACACACACACACATACACAGTTTCCGTACTTATGCTCATGGACTTGACTCCTGTCCAGACAGCTTTGTCGTGAGCATAGAGATCTATCCATACACGGTCCCTCCTGGCACAGAGCCTCACTGAACATCGACTGTGTGCTAGGCCCCCAAACAGATCCGGGCCTCACCCGAGGAAGCTCCATTTCTAGAAGGAGAGGTTGGCAGCGATCTAGGTCATAGTGGGATGTGTGCAAGGCAAGCTGGTCAGTCCATGAGGGTTGCACGCTTCTGCAGAACCCTCCAGGACAGGGTTCTGGAGAAGTGGTTCAGGGCAGGGGCAGCCTGAGCCAGTGTGAGGCAGGGGTTCCAGAAAGCCTGGAGAAGAGGATACCACCTGCGGTGAGATGGGGGAAGATGGGGCGTGTGTAACAGGTAGGGGGTGTGGTGTGTGTGCAGAGGCCTCGTGGGCTGCGTGAGGCTTGTGGGCCGTGAGGAACCGGGGTGGGGACTTTGAGGCAGGCGGATGACGCGAGAGATGCAAACCCCCACACGGCCCAGACACGAATGCTTTCTCTCCCACCCACATTTCACGTTCCTGCCAGGCCTGCCTCAACATCCTCCCCCACGGAGACACACACCCTCTCGCACCACCAGGCAGAGCCGCAGAAAACTCTGAGCTGGCTTCTAGCAAAAGCGTCAGACGTTTGCCCCACCGGCTCGCCAAGTGCAAGCGGCAGGGCGCTCTGACTCAGCCGGGACCAGCCTTTGTCCAGTCCACATCTGCATGGCCGTGTGCCTGCCCCCTGCACGCTCGGCAGGAGCATCACAGTCCCCCGCACGTGGCAGGTGGCTTCCAGCTTGGGGAGCATCCTCTCATTGAATGCTCCCAGCAACCCTGCAGGGAACAATCATCAACACCATTTTGCAGCTGGGGAAACAAGCTCCAGAGAAGTCAAGTGATGGGCCCCAGGCCACACAGCTAGAGCTTGACATTGTGGGAATCTGAATGCAGGTCCACCTAACCTCTAGATGTGTCCAGTGGCCCGTCAAGACTCAGGCACATGTGGATGTGCATGTCGCCTTTTCAGGCTCTTGTGGAAAATGTGGCAGGCAACCTTCAATGACAAATTCTTCCAGAAACAGGTCGATCAACATGGAAAGCTATTTAGGGCCCCAGTGTGTGCCCACCTGCCCAGGGACCCTGCAGCCTCTGTGGGGTAAGGTCAGTGGTGGGACTGAACACCTGCCAGCCTGCCAACCCCGGGGCAGCTCAGGGCACAGAGCTGAAACCTGGAGCTCGGACTCTGCATTTGCATTTGCAAATAAGGCAGACAGCTCTGTCCCCCCAACCCCAGTAGGCTAACCCCAGCTGGCTTGGCTCCCAGGACATGACAGCTGAGGTCCCGGGGCATGGCCCTGTGCCCAGCTGCCTGGGCTGCTTTTCTCCAGTCTTCTCCCTTCCCTGACTGCAGAGAAGGCTGCCTAATGTGTAACATAGGGGAAAGAGCATGGGCTTCAGAGTCGGTCAGAACTGGGGGTACAGCCCAGCTCTGTGACTCCTAACCAGGGGACTTTGGATATAGTCCTTAATCTTCCTTCTATGTCAGCTTCTCCTCCTTAGCATAAGGAGTGAAGAGTATCTACTTCAGAATGACTGAGACAGGTAGGAATCAGCTACTCCCAGAGCTGACTCATAGTCAGTGCTGATATTCTTTTTTTTAACTTTTTTTTTTTTTTTTTAAGATTTACTTATTTATTTATTTATTTGACAGAGAGAGAAGGAACACAAACAGGGGGAGTGAGAGAGGGAGAAGCAGGCTCCCCGCTGAGCAGAGAGCCCGATTTGGGGCTCGATCCCAGGACCCTGAGATCATGACCTGAGCCGAAGGCAGAGGCTTAACCCACTGAGCCACCCTGGCGCCCCCCAAGTGTTGAGATTTTCTTAAAGAGATCTTTTTTCCCCCCAAATACAAAAATAATAAGTGTTCATCATAAAGATCCAAAAAATGCAGAAAATATATCCTGTAGAAGGCAGGCGTGCCTAGTAGTCCTGCTTCCCATAGATAACCCACGTGAACTTCTACATTTCATCTTTAATTCATTTTTGTCTGTAACAGCAGCGGCCCAAACCCCTGCAGAAAAGTGGTAGCAAGCAATGGGCCCCCACCGATCTGGAAAAATCCGAGTCTCAAAATCATGAGAATCTACCCACTGCCCCCGCCACCCCCCACAGGGACCCTGGAGCTGTCAGGAGAGGTGTAGGAGGCACCTGGGAGGTCATCTCGTCCAGCTGCATGTTCCCCTTACTCCTCCTGTCCCCGGACCTTAGGAATCTCCCCACTGCACCCCTGTGCGGCCGTGTCTGACTTTGCTCAGGGCCTCACGCCTTGGTGGTTTCACTTCACTCTTGGGCAGCTCCAGTTGGCCTTCTCCCAGCTTCCACCCAGGACTCCTGCCTCGGTCCTCAGCAACCCACATAGGAAGGGAAGAAGGAAGAAAGGAGGAGAGAAGGGAAGGCCAGGAAATATTCAGGGTTAATGCTGATAGTCTTCGCATGGACGAACTTATTCAGTCCTCCTGAGCCCTTTGGAGGCAGGCACTGTCGTTATTCCCATTGCATAGATGAGGAAATTGAGGCTCAGAGATGCTAAGTAACTTACCCAAGGTCACACAGACATTAAGTGGCAGAGCTAGGGTACAAACTCAGGCCTTCTGGCTCCAGAGCCCACACCTGTGATGCTACAGTGCTTCTTCGGGAGGGAGCCTGTGATTTATTGAGCGCTTACTGTATACTCGGCTCTAGGCTAGTCGGACTGTGCATGTAACCTCTGATTTATTCTATACAAGCACCCGGCAAAGTAGGTCTTACTATTTCCTGTTGCAGATGAGGAAGCAGGCTCAGAGAAGAGAAGCAGCTTGGAGGAGTCGGCCCCCTACTTAGCCCCCGCCGGGCAGAGTAAGCCCGCCAGGGTTCTGGTGCCTCTATTTGTCTCGTCCTCCCATCCATCCTGCCAGAGGATGTCAGACCTGGGCCTTAGCACCATCTAATCAGAGTCCCAGTTCCCTGTGGAATCGGCTTGAAGAGATCGTGGTCACTTAATCCCGTCCACGTGCTGATTTATAGGCAAAGCCAGGGCTCCTCCTTGTCACCTGTGCTTAGGACATGGTGACCCTGTCCCTCTCTGAGGGGGTTTCACCTTGGCCTGGCAGGGACTTCTGCTCACTGGCCTCACCTGGGGCCCACGAGGGGGCGAGCCCACCAGCTAGGGAGGGAGAGGGATGGACTAAACAAGGCCCCAGCACGCAAAGGCTCGCTGTCAGGGTGTTGGGACCCAAGGGGTGCCGAGAACAGCTAGAGAACAGTGGGCCGGGTGTTCCTGGGGCTTTGCTTGGAGGTGGGGGAGGCTGGGCTCACCCTGCTCAGATGCCAACGCCCCGACCGCTGTCTGGCCCAGAGCAGGAGGCAGGACACGAATCCTGAACAAGTGACTGAGCGTAGGGGTGAAGGTCAGTGGGGGAGGGGTGGATCTGTGTGAGTGAAGGAATGCGTGGGGTGCAGAAAAGGGAGACCAACCCCCTGGGCAGCAGAGGCGGGGAAGGACACTGAGGTCAATGAGGAAGGGGGAGTGTAGGTGGCATTGGGCCCCAGTCCATGGGTGCCGGGGAAGGACCCGGCTCACAGCCTCCCTGGGCACTGGGGGTGGCAGCCTGTGGCAGGCCCGTCAGGTGTCCACGGGACAAGAGTGGAGCAGCGGGTTGGAGCAGCACCTTGGGCAAGCGGCCACTGCCATCCTGGCTTCTGGTTTCTTCCACATGGACAGGAAGAGATAACGTTATCTGCCTTAGGTGTTTTGTGAGGCTGTTGGCAAGGTCTAGCACGAGAAGGCAGTTTGTAGACTGTAAAGTACCAGGCTGGGTCAGCAGCTGTTGTCATTACCCCGGCAGGAAGAGGCCCCGTGCCTAGGTCATCTCGGTGTCACTCCTCCCCGCTGCTCCCAGTGCAGGTAGTTCATCCCAGGGAGGCGCGGGGCGGGGGCGGGGGGGGGGGTCATGCCTAGGCCACAGCGGAGCTCTGGACACCTGGGCAGGGGAGGCGCTGGCAGGCAGCAGGTGGATGGGAGGCCCAGGCTCTAGGTGCTGTGCCCCCGGGTGGGGGCCGGTCCCATGACCTCCTCTTGGGGCTGCCAACCTGTTGTTTGCTCAGGAGGCCACCTCCTGGCCTGGCTCCGGCATCCGGGTGTCTTGGCCCTCAGCCAGCACGGAGTGAGGGTGGGGACCCCATGTGCCGCCTTCCTGCTTACCCCCTCTGCCCAGCCCGGAGACTGAAGCCTGCTCCTTCCACTCCCAAGAGGGCCCCAACCAATGCTACCTCTTGGTGGTTGTGGGACCCCGGCCCATCTAGCAACCTCTCCGAGCCTCTGCTTCCTTATTCTGAAAGGCTGTGACAGTCCCTCCATTAGGGTTGTCACTATACATGACATCACAGCGCTTGGCATTCCCACCCCCACCCTCCCTCTTGAGTCCTGGTAGAGGTCAAAGGTGCCTGGGGAAAGGAGGGCCAGGAGTGGCCATGTCTGTGTCCCTCCCCTCCCTGAGCCTGGCCTCAGAAACTTGCTCACTGAGCTGCCCCTGGCCACCTTCCTGGCATCTTGGCAAGGCCAGGGGCAAGCAGAGGGGGGGTGGGCCATGCCGGGTGGTTGAACACTGGAGACAATGGGCCTCTGTGGCCCACAGGGTCAGGGAGTCTCTAATCTCCGGTTTCAGGAGATTAGAGTCCCCTCAGACCTGATACCATGGCTGGGAGACAAGGGCATCCCCCACACTCCATCCAGAAGGCCTCCCTCAGGGGTGTGAGGACCCACAGGAGTAGCCCCCCACAACTGCTTTTCCTCTTGAGATCGTCTGTGCCCTCTGTAGTCCCCCACGTCAACAATCAGCTTGGTAAAACCATTTGGTTTCATGGAGCCCAGGGAGACTCAAGGGACCCTGGCCTCCAGTGACCAGCGCCGGGCTGGGCTGGACCACTCAAGCGCTGTGCTGGGCTAGCCCCCTCCCTACCCCAAGTCCTTCTCGGCCCTGTGTTCTCTGGCCAGCTGAGCACCCCCTCTGCTGGCTGGTTTCCCAGCTTGTGTGTGTGCTGTCCAGCACCTGCCTGGCTCCCCTTGCTCCCAGTCACAGGTTTCCTGCCTTGATGGTCATACGTCACCTGCTAGGGCCACCAGAGTCTCACCCCTTTAAGATGAACTTTAAAGCACGAATAGTTCACCAGCCCCCAAAGAAGGAAAAGGGAGCCCCCAGCAGAGGGAACAGCGCGCAGAGGCTCAGCAGTGAAACACTGTGTCTTGTTCGGAAAACCACTTGCAGCTGAGCCAGGCTAGGCCAAGGCCACTGGGGCCCTGGAAGGCTGGAGTTCTCCAGGAGAACGGCTAATATGGCTAATAATAATAGTAATAGTAATAATAATAATAGCAAATGCTTCTCTAGTGCTTCCTCTACTCTGTGGCTCACAGCAGCCTTATAAGGAGGGGTGTTATCTCTCATTTTGCAGAGGAGGAAAAAGACGAGACTCTCCTACCAACTCTCCAGCTGGGGGGAAGCAACCCAGGAAGGCATCTGGCAGCTTTCCTCAGCCTTACCTAGCTCCCTCCACCGTGCCTCGATCTGACCTGCTCTTTGGCCGTGGACAGACCCACCCTAAGATTTCCCCCCACCCATCACCCCAGTGCGGCATCTGGAGCCCTGGACTGATGGAAGGCCTGGGTTCTGGTCCCCAATCTGCTTCTGCTTTGCTGGGTGACCTTGAGGTGGTGGCTTAAGCTCTCCGAGCCTTGGTTTATCCTTCTGGGAATTGGGGATCCTAGCCACTGCCTTATCTCCCACTCCAGTTCCGGTGAGACTCCCAGGAGTGAGCAGATAAAGAGCACTTTTGAAAAGTACAAAGAGCTGTACTCACGACAGTGAGATTATTATTGTTACCTCGATGTGGAGATAAGGGATGGGAGGAGGAACAGTGACAGTTGCCAAGAAACCCGGGAGCTGTCAGCAGCGGCTTCCGGCCGGGCCCATCCCACTCAGGAGCTGGGCCATGGGGCCCCTCCTTCCCCCCCGCCACCCCGCTGCGCCCTTTCCCTGGGAGAGATGGGTGCTCCAACACAGTGGGGAGCTGGGGCCAGCTGGCTGGCAGCCACACACCTCTAGGCCCTGAAGGTGACCCTGGAATGTGCCTGGTCCAGACTCCAGCTTGGCTCAGGCTTTCTGTGTGACCTTGGGCAAGTCACCTCCTCTCTGGCTGCCACCTTTTCCTGTGCCCAGGTGTCCTGTACCTGGAGGCGGGTGTCCATGCCAAACTGGGCAGGACTGGATCTAGGCCTAAGAAAGATGCTTGGTGCTGGCTGCCGGGCCCAGGGAGGGCTGGGAAGTCATTGGGAGCCAAGGCTGGGTGACTGGACTGAGGTCCTGGGTTGAGAGCAGCTATGATGTGTGTAGTGGAAGGACCTTGGCCTGGAGTAAAACCTCTGTTCTGCCCTTTCCCTGGTGTGACCATGAACTTGTCACTTAACCTCTCTGAGGCTTGGTTTTCTTATCTGGAGAAAAGGTGGATAATATCCAACCTCACCAAGCTGCCATGGTGCTCAGATGAGACGATAGACTGTAGAGTGTTGTGCAGATACGACTTTGGTCATGGCATGGGGAGGGGAAAACAGGGGAGAGCTCCCCATGTCCCAGCACACTCCAGGCACCTCCCAACTGCTGCACGTAGAGGGAGAATGCAAAGCATTTGAAGCTGAGCTAGGCCAGAGGGTCAGGGAGATTTGCAGAGAGGTGCTGAGGGGCAGACCCCATGTGAACAGAATGGTGAAGACCAGGAGGAGACAAGGGTAGGCTAGAGATGGGGGAGGGATGGAGAAGTTCAAGTTCAGAAGAGGGAGGGAAATGGCCAAGTTGGGGGAGGTCTGTAGAGGCAAGAGGCAGAAAGGAAATGGAGCGGGGTAGAAAGATGGGGGTGAGAAGGGTATGAGGTGAGAGGGAGGCTGACAGGGGAGGGAAAGCAAGGGGACATGGCAGGGGAGTGGGTAGGGAAGAGGCAGGCTGAGTTGATTCATCCTTGCCAAATTATTTAGTGAGGAATTAGTGTCTACTCACAGTCAGTAGAGTGTAGCATTGGGGCACCTAGACTCAGAACCTCTGCGTTTCACTTACTGTCGGTGTGATTTTGGACGAGTTGCTTAACCAGCCCGTGTCTTAGTGCCCTCCTTTGAAAGTCCAAGGAGAGCAGTTAGAGCAGAGCCTGCCCGGGGCGCCTGCGTCCAGTCAGTATCAGCCTTAGCTGTCCTTGCCCGTTACTGTTACCACTGCCTCCCTGATGCGAGCGGCTGGGTCCGCCCGGGCTGTGAAGCTCAGATCTTGGGCTCTGAAGGGACAAACCTGGACCCCAACGCCTGCTCTCCCTCCTTCACTCTGTGTCCCTGGGCAAGTTAACACACCTTGCTGAATGTCAGCGTCCCCGTGTGTGAAGCAGGCGGTTTTCTAGCACCTGCCTCCCTGGGTTGCTGTGTTAATTAAGTGGAATCCTACAAGGCACAGGTGGGCTGTGGCTTTCGTGATTACTGTCCTTCTGCTCCCTCAGGGCTGGGACGGATGGGGGCAGGAAGGGCCCAGAGCCTTCTGCTCCGTTCCCCTGGTGGAGCCCCTCCGGTCTCCTTTTGCCCTTTAAGACCTCAGCAATGACCTTGTAGCTGGAGGAGTTAGTTGCCTGGAAGGGGGAGGGGGCTGGGTACTGCCTGGGAGGGGCCCACTCTAGCCAGCCAGGAACTAGAGAGTTGAGGGCCTTGGGGCAGGGTCCCTAATGGAAGTCAGACACCCCCCCACCTTTTATCTTGAGACACCTCCCTAGTCCTGTGCCAGCATGAGCAGTCTGGCGGCGTGGGATGGGTACCTGGACGTGGGGAAGCTCAGACAGAGGGTTCTGGAAGGGCAGGATGTTAGGGAGCTATTGCGGGACTATCCTGCAGTGGGACACCGTCTGAGCCTGGGGGCCTGGGAGGGGCAGACAGAAGAACACCACCCGAATAGCTCAATGGTGGGCAACAACCTCCACTGGGCAGCCAGGGCCACACCAAGACCACTGTCCCCATGTCCCCAACACTATGGGGACCCAGCTTCCCCCAGGGGCTGCAGCCCTAGGACTCCCTGGACCCTGGACGGCCTCTGTTCTCCATGCCCCTGGTACTGACCTTGCTCCGTCAAGGGTGTGGGCTTTACACTCGGGCTCTGTCTCCCACCTGCTAGGGGAAGTGGCTTCATCTCTCTGAGCTCCAGGGTCTCCATCTATAAACATAGGGTTAAATAATGCCAGTGTCGCAGCACCATGGGGAGGGTGTAAAAATGCTCTCCCCGACTCCAGGCCCATGAGAGTCCTCCATGGAATTTGCCTGGGCCGTTTCTGTGGGCCTCCCCCTACTCCTCTGGCTCCAGTCTCTCCCCAGGTCAGCATGCCTTGCAACCTGCAGGGACCGAAGTTCAGGCTGTTTGCTTGCTCCACAAACCCCCAGTGCCTCCCTGCTGCCAACCTCCATCCATTCGTGGATTCATTCAATTATTTATCCGCTCGATCAATACTGAATGAGACCCTAAGTTGGGGACCCAGAGCTTACCATGAATGAATGAATACCAAAGAGTTCATTGACTAAAGACTTACTAGCTGCCCAGGCTCTATGAGATTTTTTGGAAGCAGAGGCTGGGAGGGGTGTGTCACTGACTCCAGGCCACACAACAGGTAAGAGCCTGGGAACACCTTCCTCACAGCCCCTGCCACCATCTCTGGTTTTCTGGATCAAGCACTGCTTAGTGTGGGCCCCTCTTTAAAGAAGCCAGCAGCCCTGAGAGGCCGAGAGGCATCTGGTGTGCGCAGCAGGGCTGTGGACGGCTCTTCCAGACCGGTTCTCCCACGGGAGAGGCTGGGCAGAGGGGAGTCAGCAGGGGCAGGGGGGAGGTGGCTCAGGGGGTCCTGGGGTCTCCTTCCCCAGCCAGCTTCTTGCAGGCCCTCCCCCTTTCAGGGTGGGGCAGTCCCAATTCCGCCTGACTCAAGCTCCCCGATCCTCAGCGGCCTGAATGACTCACCCCCTCAGGACCAGCCTCAGTGGATGGGCCCACGCGGGGGTGCAGCCACGTCAGGGTGGCCCTAGGCAGCACGGGGAAGCCAGGCCTGCTTGCCCTGCCCTGGGCTCCCCGGGTCCCAGGAGCCACTGGGCACTTCCTCTCCCTGACCCCCAAGGTGGCCTCCCCAGCAGGATTTCTAGGGTGACGGGAGCTGACTTCACCCTCACCAGACCTGCTTCCTTTCCTCAGGGAGAGGTGTGGGTGTGCGCAAGGAGGCTGAACTCGGAGTCAGGCCTCACGCAGCTGCTGGCTCTGCCCCTGACCAGCTGTGTGACCTCGGCATGCCTCTGGGTCCCATCTATTAAGAGAGAATGCCAGTGTGGTGAGAAGTCTGTGCCCTTAGGCCTGGAAAGAGGGGCGTGACACAGGGCCCGGCACACGGTGGGTGCAGTGGGTGTCTACGGTTGTTATTTGTCATTAAGAACAGCAATAGCCCAAATGTTCTCTCCATCCTAAGGCTGTGTCTCCTCGAAGGCTCAGGGAGGGGTCTATAAAGGTTGAACACCCTGCTTAGGACAGAGGTCAGAGGACTCAGCCCTGTCCAACAACCCTCGCTGCCCCTGCCTCAGTCTACCCATCTTCAGAATGGGCTGTGGATGTCCTCTTGGCTGGAGTATGTATGTGTGGCGGGGGGCTAACATAGAACTTGGGGAGAGACCCTGTCCATATCCCTGATCTCTGGGGAAGGAGAGCCTGCTTGGCCACCCTGCTCCAGAAGTCTCTCCTCTCCCTCCTCCTGGGGAACCCGGGACCCCCCTCCTCGTGAAATCTGTCCCCCAACTCTGAGAGCAACTATTCCTCCCAAAGTCCACCCATCTCCCAGCTTGGGGCTCTCCCTGACCACAGACCCTTTCTGTCTTCCAGGAGGAGTGATGGGCAGAACCAGCGCTTCCCTCAGGCATTAGACCTGCCACGCGCGGACTTGGTTCCCCCCCATCCTGCTTCACTCTACCCCAAGGTGAGTGTCTCCTCCCCACTGCCCCTGCTCTGGGGAGACCTGGGGCCCAGAGCTCATTAAAAAGGACCACTGGACGGGGTAAAATGTTCAAGCAGCTGCTGCTTAAAGTTTAGCTCCCCAAGGGGACACCCGTCCTCACCCCTGGGTGGGTCGTGTGGCTCTGTGGCTCTGCTGGGGAGGGGACAGAGCAGCTGGGAATAGACCAGCTCACCAGCTTCATGATCAACATCACCGTCAGCCTCCTCGTCCGCAGACTGGGTATGATGACCGCACCCGGCACGGAGCTGTCGTGAGGATTAAAGGAAAGGCAGTCCATGCACAATATGGGCACGGGGCAAAAGCTCTACAAACGAGATCATCAGAATGGCACTTGATTCGTGCCAGATTTTGTGCTGGGTGCTGCGGGGCCAGAAATAAGTCTGACACAGACCCTGCCCTCAAGGAGCCAGAGTCCTGATGAGAGATGAGTAACTGGACAACCTAGGAGAACACCAGCAGCAACCACTAGAGTTTACTGAGACTTCCTGTGTGCCAGCTGGGTACTTAACGATTTGCGGGCACTATTCCATTCCGTGCTCCAACTCTAAGTACTGTGTGATAGCTACTGTTATTAGTCCCATTTTGCAGATGAGAAAATCAAGGCTCAGAGAAGTTAAGCTCCCTGCTTAAAGACACACAGGTTAGGATATGATGGGGTGTGACCCCATATCATAGGATATCACGCTGTGTGACCAGAGGGCCTGGTATAGGTCATCAGCCTCACTTCTGCAGTACACTTTTTGGTTTCTAAAGCATGTCCACAGATGTCATGCCTCTTGGTCGTTTCATCAGACCTTGGGGTAGGCATTCTCCAGATGAGGAGCCAGATGCTCAGAGAGGTTTTCCCATGGTCACACAGCCAGGAAATAGCAGACACAGGGCCAGCCAAGGGCAGTGTACCTCTCCTGCTCCAGGAAGGCAGATGGCTAAGGACCTTAATCCTTGGGAGGGGACCACCACCTCCAATGGGGTCCCAAGTGGGTGTCCTAGGGCAGCATGAGGGACTCCTGAGACCCTCGCCTGCTCCCTGTGCCTGGGCAAAAGCCCAAGATGGGGCCATGTGGATCCTGGGGCTTGGCAGGAAGGGAGCAACTTGAGGGAACCGGGGTTCATGAAGCCCCCAGTCCCTCTTCCCCTAAGCATACAGGAGAAGGTCTTGGTTCTTACCAAGGGCTAGGTGCCCTTGGACCATAGCTTCCCCTCCCTGGGCCTCCCTCTTCCTCTCAGGAAAATGAGGGTAGGAAAAACCCATCGCTCTGAGTCCCGCCTGCTTACACAGCCCAGGGCTGCCTTTTGCGGATTAGCTCTGAGCTACCTCCCCTTGGGCTTCCTGGCCTCTGCCCAGTCCGACAGAAGCCTCCATTTGTGCCAACGCTGCTCAGACGGTAGGCTCCAAACCGCTCCGCCCTGACACCCACCCCTACTCCAGAAGCAAGCCCCAGTCTGTGGATCACCTTCCTTTGACAGGGAGGGAAACCAGAGTACAGAGAGACTGAGTGATCCCCCGGATGTCCAGTAAACCCGTGGTGGGGCTGAGGGGACTCAGGCCTATGGCACATTCTCCATGCCCCTCCTCTAGCACCCCTAAGTCTGGGCACATTTATCACGTGGATGCAGCCAATCTGAGGGACAAGTCACCTCCCTGTGCCAGTGAGCAAGTCCCTGCTCCCCTCTGAGTCTCAGTTTCCTCATCTGTAAGACAGAGGTGACAATTCTTTCTCTAGCCACCTTGCCAGCTTCCAGCTGGATGATGACTACAGAACTAACTTTGGAAAGCAGAAACCAGGAAGCTCGGCAATGTTACATTCCCAGGGTAGGATGGAACTCCCAGAAGGGACATTGCCCTCTCATTGGAAAAACCACACTTGTACAGACACTGAGCTTTTCAGGGCCCTCCCCTCTGCCCCCCGCATAGGGATTTCTCCACTCAGGAATTCAGGAATCTACACACGTGTACATCACAATCTACCCACACCTCTGTCCATGGACACGTTCACACATCTGCAAAGGTATTCAGAGACGTGCATGTGTACACAGGCCTGTGTACACAGACACCCGTGTACTGACACGAATACAGATACCCAGGATGTCCACGCACACGCAGCCACATCTGGTCCCAGAGTCACACACATACAGCTGCTTGCACATGTGTGTACACCCTCCACTCTGCCTGTCACGCAGACGTCTCCAGTGATGCGAGAAGGTCTCACCTCCTCCCACTGTGGGAATGGATGTTTTCTCTGGCTGCATTTCGATGGGTGCCCGGAAGCGCTCTGGCCTGGAAGCGCCTGCGTAAATCAATATTTGCTGCTGTTAATTATTAAAAACAAAACTACACCGTGTCTGGAACACACATCTCCAGAGTTCCCGCCGACTCCCCGGGCTCCAAGCTGACCCAGGGCCAGGTCTGGAGGAAAGGAAGTTCCGGTGCCTTCCTTCCAGAGCCCTTAGCCCTGGAGACGAGGGTGGTGGGCAGTGGCTGGCAGCTCCTCCAGGGAACTGAAGAGAGGCTGTGCACTGAGCTGCTGGGCAGCCCTGCCCCTGCAGGCTCCAAAGCAGCTGGTGTTGACTTAGCCGCAGCTCAGGAAGCAAGTGCTGCTTTCCCAGTACCTGTCCGGGGAAGGGGTTCTGAGGGGACGGACCTGCCACTGCTGTAGAGGGGCAGACCCAAAGCAGCGTCAGCTGGAAGGGCCGACAGAGGTGGGAAAACCGAGGGCCTTATAGTTTAGAGAAAGGAAAACTGAAGTCTACGGAGGTGGCTGGGACTCACTCAAGTCCACTCAGCAAGTTGTAGCAAGGCCAGTGCTAGAACCCTCATGTCCTGAAGTCCTTGGCAGTCCCTGTTGCCTCCCTCCTCCAGGATCAGGGCAGTTAGCATCGGATGTGGGCACAGGATCTGAGGAAGGGAGGGAACAGGCCAGTCACTGGCAGGCATTAGGAGGTGGGGGGGAGATGAGGGAGGGGAGAGCAGCTCCAGGCCTTTCCCTGGAGAACAGGGAACAGTTTCTGTCTTTTCCTAGCTGTGTGAACCTGAGCATATTTCACCTCTTAAATCAGTTTTCTATTCCGTAAAATGGGGCTGACACTCGTACGTCCTGGATTGTGGGGAGAGGTCATCCTTGCTAAGTGCAACGTCAAGCAGATGCTCAAGGAGAGCCCTCTGTCTGCGAGGTAACCCTCTCCTCTTCCAGCCCAGCTTCACAGCCTGTCCCAAGAATCCCTGAGGCCGGGTAGCCAGAGTCCGGGAAGATAGAGAAGGCGAGATAGGGGCGCGCTGAGTACAGCCTGGGGGCTCGGGGACGGGGCGGGGGGGTCCTCTAAGCGCCGAAAGCGTAGAGCACGCAGGCGCAGTGTCGGGGGACCGCGGGCCGCGCCGCGCCGCGGGCGTGGCCACCGGTGTCCCCGCCCCGGAATTCAGAAGCCACGCCCCCGCGCCGCCCGTACCTGGCGCCCCGCCCCCTCCGGGCCCGGCAGCCGGGGGGGCCCAGCTCTGGCAGTGTTCCGCCGGGAGCCCGGAGCCGAAAGCGCGGAGCTCGGCGCTGCGGGGCCCGGGCCGGGGCGCTCACGGGCGGGAGCCGGCCGGGCCAGCTGAAGCGCAGCCGGGGCGGGGGCCCGGCCGGGCCAGGCTCGGGATGGCGCAGCCGCGGCCCCTGGCGCCCCCCGGCCGTCCGCGGAGGGGCTCGCTGCCGGCTGGGGCCGGCTGGCAGGTGAGGACCGGGGCGAGGGCGGCCTGGCCGAGGGGGTCCGCGGGAGCCGGCTCAGCCCGACTTCCTCCAAGCTGGGGAGACTCTGCCCCAGCCAGGGCGGTGTGCGAGGCTCCGTCATGGAGGGTGTGTTAGCTTCTGGGCTGACACCCGGCACGGCGGCCACAGGGCGCAGCCCTGCCCCGGGGTCCTGGGCCTTGGGCTCTTTCTCGAGCCGCCTCCGGATCGGTGTGCCCGTGGTGGCACGGTGGCTCTGGGCTACCGCGGCGCTGTGTGTGCGTGCGTGAGTCGGCGTGTCTCTCAGCCTCTGGACCACTTCGCCGACCCCTGCCCCCTTTAGGAGGGGTCTGAGTGTCCCAGTGTAACTTTGCGGGGTGTTCTGAGCCACTTCGCTCAAGGTCTGCCATGTGGCTGGCGTCTGCTGGCCCGTGAGGCTGTAACTGTGGGTGTCACTTGTTGCTGTGTGTGCTCCCTGGATGACAGTCCCATGTGTCAGTGTTTATGTGGCTGTGACTCCGCGTGCATAGTTCCTGGCCATCATTCCCTCCGGTCACCCTGAGTGGGGCACTCTGGGGGCCAGTAATGCACCCACATCACTGCCAGGACCGTGCAGGGCCGAGATCGCGTGGCCCCGGGCACAGATGCCCCTGTTGCTCTTGTGCAGGATGTTGAGTTAACTGGTGTGTTTGTCTACCTGGACTGCAGGTGTGGCAGTGTGGCTGTCTGGAGAATTGTCCCTTCCAGGCTCAGGTGTTGGGTGTGGCTGTAGGTGACTGTGGGTCGGTGTCTCCCATGGCCTCTCGTAGTGCATTTACAGGGTGGGTTTTGCGTCTGGGGACAGGCCCCCGAGTGTGCACATGGAGTGTTTGCGTCTCGTGATCCTCACGCAGTGTGTGCACGTGTGATGGGTGGTGTGTGCCCCAGCGGGCATGAGGGGGAGTGTGTGAGTGTCAGACCTTCAGACCTGTGCCCCCACCCTTGCTGATGAACCACTTGCACAGTGGCTCTTCACTGTTTTCCCCCTCAAAACTCACTTAATGTGGGATCAAGTCTGTCCTGTCTGTTACCAGGCTGCGTGACTCTGTTAGGGAACGGTGAGCTTGTCCGCAGGATGGGGCTCCGTGGCTCAGCGTCCGTGAACACAGCTGCCGGTGTCTGCGAGTGCATGCTATTGTGCCTCTCGGCACACAGATGTGAGAGTGGTGTTGTGGGGTTTGTGTAGCTTCGTGTTCCATTACTGATGTGCACCTCTGCACAGCAGTGGGTTGGCATCTGTGTGTTCAGCTTTGCAGGACGTGGACCTATGTGTGAGTGGGTGTGCTGTTGTGTCATTTAGGACATTGCCATGTGTTACTTGTGTGTTAGCCTATGGCTCTGAGGCTCCGAATGGGTGTGCACAGACCCTCTGTGTTTGGGGGGGGAGTGCTGATTTATGTGTGTTTGCTTTCTTTGGTATAATGAGAGCGTGTTTAAATATTGGTGTACAAGGCTGTGTGTGTTCAAGCAAGAGAGAGAGAGTATGTGTTTCCTGGTGCACAAGCCCACAGCACACGCGTGTGAGCTCAGGCGGTGCGCCCACCGGGCAGCAGGAGCCAAATGAGTTGAGGCCTTGGAAGTGCTGGGGGAGGGGCACTATCATGGAGACCCTGGGGGTTTCCCAGGCCCAGCCCCCAGCCCAGCCAACAGGCAAGGATGCCGCCTTTCAGGAAGGCTCACAGGGAGTTGGCGCTGGAGAGCCCAGAGCTGCCAAGCACGGCTGGCAGAGGCCCCGATTAACCCTGTGTGGCCCTGGCTGGTCTTCGGAGAGGCTGGCTGCAGTGGGAGGGGCGAGGGGATGTGTGTGGACTCACACACAGCTGTTGAGCTGATGGGACATCCCAGCACCGTCTCCCCCAACAGCACTCCCCTCCCCCCATAATGCTTGCAGGGGGGTGGGGCCTCCTTCCAGGAGGGAGGTTCCAGGTGGGTGGAACCACAGACCCTCCTGAGAATCCCGTTGTCTCCTCTCTGGGGCTGGGACCTGGGATACTTGGCCCATCCTGGCACTGCCAAACATGCAGTGACATGGGAGAGACCTGTCTGTCCCCGAGGGTCACATCCGTCCGTGTCTGAGGCAGCAGCCTCCTTACTCTGGGAAGGGACTGAGTGTGGTGGGCTGCCTGGGAAGGGGCCTGGGCCCTGGGCCCAGTTGGTCGAGCTCTGCTGGTCATCTGCCCAGAGCTCCCTTCTGCACTGCCCTCTCCACTCCCTCTTGGTGCTCAGACAGGCCCACGGGGGTTGGTTAGAGTTGTGGAGACTCCTTGGGGACTTAGTGGGGTCAGCTGGGCCACCCCTGAGGACTGACCTGCCCTCCTCCCTCTCTGTTGCAGAACACAGAGCTGTTTGAGATGATTGAGAAGATGCAGGTGAGGTTGGCTCTGTTGCCCATTTGGGGGAGCCGCAGAAGGGGCTGGGCTGGGGTGGGGGCCCTTGCTATATGTCCAGTCCTATTTCTCTCTGAGGATGGGCCAGGAGCCCCCAGCAGACTGTTCTGCAAGGAGGTGGGAGCAGGGCATTGTCCTGAGCCCTCTCTCTGGGGGTTCGAGTAGAGGATGGAGGCTGGGAGTGCTAATTCCCTGTTTAACCCATGGGTCCAGACCCCACTTGTGTCTCCCCCGACTTGTGTCTCCCCTGCTTCCATCCCGGTGTAGGTCCCCAGCAAGACTGGGATCAGTGGCTCATCCCAACTCCCCACCCCCACCACCATATACACCCCCCAACCCCTGACACACATTCACACACATTTCCCATCTGCTAAGAGGCATCCCAGGCTCCGCAGACCCGTGTAGGATGGCAGGAGGGACAGGTGCCAGGGCACAGGGCAACCCGAGGCTGTGCCACAGGCAGGGGGATGTGCCCCACCTCCTCTGCCTGACCCCTGCCCGCCTTGCACTCCCACCTCTGGTCTTCCAGGCCTCTGTCCGGTGCATGGGTACGTGCTGGGAGGTGGCCGGGGCGTGGGGCAACTTGAACAAAGCTCAGGAGCTTTCCCTCCAATGTCAGTTCGCCCTACAAACCCTCTCCTCTGCCCTTTCCTGTTTCTCTGCCTCTCTCACTTTTTCCATCTCCACCTGTCCCCTCCTTTCTCTCTCTCTTTCCCTCACTCCCTCTCCTCTCTCCCAAAACACACATCTTTGTAGATGCAGTGGCCTCCCTCCCACACTCACACACTAGCACGTGCAGGCCCCCACCTACCCCCAGTCCCAGCAGCACATGTTCCCGCACAGAGCCCCCAGCACTCCCTATGTAACCAAGCACCCAGCACCCTGCCCCAGGAGTAGCCCCCCCCCATGGCCAGGTTTTCCCCTTCATAGGGTGTCAGACTCCAGTGGGGTGCAGCACTGGCCACAGGCATGGGAGGGGTAGAACGGGCTTTGTTACCTTCTCTCTGCAGGGAAGCAGGATGGATGAACAGCGATGCTCCTTCCCACCACCCCTCAAAGTAGGTTGGAACCATGGCCCCACCCCGATTTTCTGTGGATTTCTGCCCGTGCTGTCTGCTTCCTGAGCAGCCTCTCCAGAGGGCTTGGGACCTGGAAGGGATGGGGAGACACCCTCCCCAGGTGTGATCAGCCAGTTGCAGGAAAACCCAAACCCAGGACCCAGGTGGCTTCTGCCTGGGAAGGCTGATGGGAGGGGAGGAGAGGACAGGAGGAGATGGGAGGGGTAACCTGGTTGACCCCCCCCCCCCCCACCTCCATACCCCTTCCTCCCCAGCGTACTGTGAGGAGACAGACAGGAGGCAGGGGCTGGAAGGAGATGGGAGGAGGTTCTTGTTTAGACTCGGAATTTTCTTGTGAGGGAGGGGGCGGGGGGGGGTCGCACCTCCCCTGCAGATAGGCATATGGTTCTGTGGTTGATTTGGGACCTCAACAATCCAGAAGACTGGCAGCTGGGCCTGGGGTGTGGGGGCGAGGTGGGCCCAGGGCTTCAAGGTGATGGTTGAAGGGGAAGTTCATGGGCATATGCCTGACACTTTGTCCAGAGCAGGGGTTCTCCAAGTGGGGTCCTTAAACCAGGGCATCCCCATTACTTGGGAGCTTGTTAGAATGTAAATTCTTTAAAAAAAAAAAAAAAGTAAATTTTTGGGGCCCCACCCAGACACTGGGAAACTGGGGGTTGGGGCACAGCAGTGTGTTTAAGGAGCCCTCAAGGCCATACCGATGCACTGAGAACCACTGGTCCCGAGGTTTCTTCCGGAGAGGCAGTGAGCCTTTTTCCCAAGGCGGAAAGAGACCCAGAGGATGCCACCAGTACCAGTGAGCTGAGTTTGCCTCAGCCTCTGCCTCCAGGGGTCACCCAAGGCAAGCCCTGGGGAGATGCCCCAGCCCGATCCACACTCCCAGCCCAGATGGCTGGCTGAATGATGGAGCATTCTGGGGAGACTGGAGGTACGTCAAGGGTAAGACCCCACCCCAGCTGGGTCTCTGCCCTGTTTGTGTTTTGTAGACGGAGGAGGACTACATTCCCTACCCGAGCGTCCACGAGGTAACTGGCTGGCCCCCCTGAGCCCATCCCCGCTTGGGGCCCAGAGGTGATCATGAAGGGAGTCTGGATTTTCAGGTCCTCCTCCCTGCCAGGAGCCTGATCGCAGGCCTTGCTGTGGGCACCGGAGCCTCAGCTTACTGGCCCAAGTGTTTAGAACTCCTATGAATCCTTAAGACCTCTAATCCAAATCTTCCAGCCTCTTGGCCAAGGTCATGCTCCCAACGCTACCTTCCCCCCAAGTCCTCATCCTTGGAGACTGGAATCCCATGCGCCCTGGGTCTGTGCCTGCAGTAGGAGGAGAGGGGCTGGAGCACGTCTGCTGGAGGGGGGTGGATGCAAGCCCTGGGGCCCATGTAAGCTCTGGCTCATTCCCTGGCACTCCTGAGCCACAGCAGAAGTGGCCCGGTCTGAGTTGGTGGGGGGTGTCCCGGGGCCCTGGTAGGGTGCAGTGTGGGTGGTTTTCACCCGAGTCTCCTTTCAGGTCCTCGGGCGAGAAGGACCTTTCCCCCTCATCCTGTTGCCCCAGTTCGGGGGCTACTGGATCGAAGGCACCAACCACGAAATCACCAGCATCCCAGAGACGGAGCCGCTTCAGTCACCCACGACCAAGGTGAAGCTCGAGTGTAACCCCACAGCCCGCATCTACCGGAAGCACTTTCTTGGCAAGGTGGGTAGCCCACCAGTGATGGGGGCCGGGCCTGGGAGGCATCCAAACCCATGAGCTGGGGCTGGGTGTTAGTCCCTGAGTCCCAGGTCTCAAAACATTTGTGGTGGATTCACACATTCATTCAACAAACATCCCTTGTAAAAGGCAGTATGGTGCCATAGTGGTTAGCAGCAGAGGCAGCACCACGGCGTGATCCTGGCTCTGTCACTTGCTACATGAGACATTGGTCAAGTCACTTACCACCCCCGCCCTGTGCCTCTGTCTCCTTGTCCATAAAAATTGAGATGGAGGCAGCCAGGCCTCCATCGGGCCTCATGGGCTTGCTGTAAAGCCTTAACAACAACAGTGTTTGCAAGGTGTTTAGAATGGAGTCAGGCATAAAGTGAGGCCTCGGTCAATGCTGGCAAGTAATGAGCACCAGCTGTGTGCCAGCCCTGTTCAGGGTACCAGGTATGCAGCAGCAAAGGGAACAGACCCAGGCCCCACCCTCAGATCAGGGCTGGAAGAACAGTGCCATGGACCGATGCAAACCCCTGTCCCATCTCCACCTCCAGAGCAGGGGTCCTGCCCGGTGACAGCTTGTCAGAGTCAGCGGGTGAGACTCTGGGGGCTGGAGGAGAGGTCACACGCTGGGATCGTGTGTGTCTGGCTCCATGCCAGATGCTGTTCTCTATGCCAGTTTGCAGCCCAGGTGGTGGGGAGAGGTGCGGGCTCTGGGGTCTCATGGCCTGTGTGTGCATTTGGGCTCTTCCATTTCTTGATGGTGTGACCTTAGGTAAGTTACTTAACCACTTAACCTCCCTGAGCCTATTTCCTCATCCGTAAGAACGCGGCTCATAGAAGCACGTGTAAAGCTCACTCACGCTGGGCACAGAGTGAGCACTTAATCAGTGTTCGCTGTTACTACAACTTCCTAATTACTCTGTGAGATCAGGATCATTCCAGTTTTTACAGAAGAGGAAAACTGAGGCTCATAGAGGTCAAGCGTCTTGGTCAAGGTCAAACAATTACCGAGCTAGGAACTGGACCTAGCTCTGCCTGACGTTCCATTAAGATGCACTGGGAGGGCTCATGCTTCCAGCTCAAGGGACTTGAAGACCTCAGTGTGGCCCTTTGCCAAGTGCCTGCCGCTCCGTCTGCAGTTGGTGCCAAGCATTTGGGGGTTTCTGTCACTCTGTGACCAGCCAGGGCTCAGGGGGACTCTCAGCTCCAGGTCAACCCAGACTGTCCCCAAGCTGTGGGTTTGTGGGGCACATCCCCTGCCCCTTTCTCCACCTGTCCTTTGAGCACAGGTGTTCCCTTTTCAGCAGGACTTAACTTCAGGATGACTCCTGTGGCGGGTGTGGCCAGGAGTCAGAACCACTCTCAGGGCCAGGGCCAGCAGGGGGAGCAGGGCCAGGCTGGGGCGAAATATCTTGGTGTTCTGGGCCTGCCATTGACCTCAGGACTTCCCCGCCCGGAGGTGCCAGCCCTGGGCTCCCCTCTGGGGGGATCATTCCTGCCGCAGCTCCCCCTCAGTCCCGCTGTGGTTTCCCCCCCAGCCCTGTGGCTCCTCCAGGTGAGGAAGGAGGGTGGGAACCTACCGGGTCAGCCAGTGTGTTTAGGAGATGTTTCACTTCCTGTTTCTCACGGGCCCTGGCTTCAGGGGTCATAGAGCCACAAGCTGAGCAATCAGTCAGAAGACTTTTATTGAGCAGCTACTGTGTGCCCAGTCCGAGAAGAGCAGGGGCTGAGAGATAGGTTTGCAGCTACAAATGTGGTTCTGACTCAGATGAGGACCCAGACAGCCAAAGTAACTACAGACATTCAGTGAACACCTACACTCTGCAAGGCTGTTTATCTCTTCGGTCCCTGCACCGTCCTACAAGGCAGTTGACCTCCCATTTTACAGAGTGGAAAACTGAGGCACAGAGAGGCGAGGTGACCTTCTTAGGCTGCCCAGCTGGCAAGTGGCAGAGTGGGGATTTGAACGCAGGGTCTATCTGATACCGAGTCCGCCATCACCCACGACACCTGCTGCTTGGTGAAGGACCCCCATCTGGGAGTGAGCTGGCTTTCTGACCTGGTTTCTGGAAGCCCCAAGCTCAGCTCTACCTTCTCTCCCGGCCCCTGCCTCTCACCACAGGAGCATTTCAATTACTACTCACTGGACACTGCCCTGGGCCACCTTGTCTTCTCGCTGAAATATGACGTCATTGGGGACCAGGAGCATCTCCGGCTACTGCTCAGGTGAGGGTGGGCCAAGGGGATCCCGCGGCAGCAGGAAGAGCTGAGGCCTTACAGCCTAGAAGCCCATCTCATTGTACCCGCTCTTCTCATCAAGGCCCAATGAGGCCAGGGAGTTGCCTGAGTTTGCTCTGCAAACTAGCCCCCGAGCCAGGCCAGGCCCCATCATCACCTCCAGTCCTCCCTCTCCCTGGGATAGATCCCCTCCGGGCTGACTGTGCAGAGGGGCTCTTCCATCTCTCTCTCCGCTGCCTAGCCCCTCAGTGTGGGCTTTCTCCTCCCAGGACCAAGTGCCGGACACACCATGATGTCATCCCCATCTCCTGCCTCACTGAGTTCCCCAATGTGGTCCAGATGGCAAAGGTAAGGCCTGTTTGGGCACCCCAAGGGGGCATACGGCCAGGTGCAGCTCTGCCATTGCACACTGTCTTCTTGAGCCCCAGGTCCTAGCCTTGCCTGCCACAGCCCTGCCTCTGAGGTCCCACCTCCCCTGTGTCCCATGACACTGACATGTGGCTCTGTGGTCTGGGCTCCTGTCCCTGGCCCGTGTGCTTTTCGGTCACTTTTGAGCACCTTCGGATACAGGGACCCCAGCTCTCTTCGCCCCATCCTGAGCAGCAGTGAGCCCCCAGTCTGGTTGCAGGCTCGACTGCTCCCTCTCTGCTCGGCTGCTGTCCTTCCCAGATGGTGGCCTGGGAGGCCCAGAGGCCCGGAGCCCCTCCCCCCAGGCCCTCCCTTCTCCCTGCAGCTGGTGTGTGAAGATGTGAACGTGGACCGGTTTTACCCTGTGCTCTACCCCAAGGTACGGCTGTATCTGGGCCCCGCTCACTGGGCTGAGTGGCTAACTAGGGAACTGAGCACTTATGGGGCACCTGTTGTGTGCAGGGTAGTCCCCCCAGAGCTTCTCTCACTGAATCCACACAACTGTGCAAAGTCTGCTTTTGCAGGACAGGAAGCAGAGGCCCAGAGTGGCCCAGTGCCTTATCTGGCGATGCCCAGCAGATGAAGGCGACCTGCCTTTAACCTTAGTGTTGTCCGCCCTGGAGGCAAGCCTCCCATCCCGGAGCTCTCAATGCCATTTGGGGCCCCTCCCAAGGGCAATCACTGCTCCTGAGCCAGGGGACTCCGGTGGCCTTGCCTTTTAACCCAAGGGGACACGGGGAGAGGGAATAACACAGGCGCCTTCACAAATGCTGCCCCACCGATAGTGGCTATGCTCCCCGCTCTGGCGCTGGCTTTGAGGCCCCGTGGCCACGTGGGGGTAAAGATTGGGCTTGTCTACAGTGAGACAGGGGTGCTTCGTGGAAGAGGTGACCCTGAAAGACATGTCAGCCCTCGTGGCTCTGAGTTCTGGAACGAGATGAGGACCCTGAGCGATGCTGTGGTCCAGGAAAGTTCCCCCAAAGGAAGGGGCCTCAGAAATCAAATGTTACCTCTCAGGTACAAAAGAGGCAATGGAGACCCAAGATGAGGGGAACGTCTCAAGGCTCCACAGCAAGCTGGTGGGACTAGTCTCATTCTAGAACGAGGCTGTGGGTTTACAAAGGAGCCAAGGACAAAGTTGGGTATTACAGAGTGGACTCGGGTGGGGGCCTGTGGGCAAGACTTCAGAGCAGTGAGCTTAAGCTTTGGTCATGAGTTCGAGTCCTAGCTCTGCCACTTGCAAGCAGTTTACCTTAGGCAAATCACAAGTTCCTTAACCTCTCTGAACCTTGGTTTCTTTGTCTGTAAAATGGGGACAGCAGCAGTGTCTCCCTCATGGGCTTGTCATGAAGGTTCAGTGAGATGACCCAGGTAGAGTACCCGGCCCCGTGCTCAGCACGGAGTCAGAGCGGGACGTGGTGGCAGGTTGGAAAAGCGGCCCATCTCACCCCCCGTCCTCTCCCCCCAGGCTTCCCGGCTCATCGTCACCTTTGACGAGCATGTTATCAGCAATAACTTCAAGTTTGGAGTCATTTATCAGAAGCTTGGGCAGGTGCGCTCACCTCTGCCTCCAGGCTTCCCCACCCTGCTGGCCGTGGACCTGGGGCCTCAGACCTTTGCCAGGGAGGGCACCTGCCCAGGGACTGTGCTTTCCAGGATCTCGGGGCGGAGGGAGGGGACACGGAGGTCCTCCTCCCAGCCTGTTTAGGTGCGAGTTGGGAGCTGGGGGCAGCAGCAGCTCAGGAGCACCAGCTTGGTGACCTCTGCCCTCCCTGTGTCCCCAGACCTCTGAGGAAGAGCTCTTCAGCACCAATGAGGAAAGCCCCGCCTTCGTGGAGTTTCTCGAATTTCTGGGCCAGAAGGTCAAACTGCAGGACTTTAAAGGGTGAGCATTAGTTGGGAAGAGCATCGCTTAATTGGACCCATGCCCTGGGGCAGGGAGGGAGCCCCTGTCCTGGCCCGATGGAGGCCTGGCTGGGACTGGAGACTGAGCCATGGCCTGGGGGGCCCGGGGCAGGTTCCGAGGAGGCCTGGATGTGACCCACGGGCAGACGGGGACCGAGTCTGTGTACTGCAACTTCCGCAACAAGGAGATCATGTTTCACGTGTCCACCAAGCTGCCCTACACAGAAGGGGACGCCCAGCAGGTAGCCTGGGCACCCACCCACTTCCCACCTGTCCCCCTGTCCCCCCATCCACCTGTCTGTTCAGTGTTCACCACACAAGGTTCAGGGGGCCCTGGGGTGTAGACATGGAAACGATTCCTTCCCCTGACTTGTGGGCCCTAGTGGGGGCAGGGTGACACACTGCTGTAGTGTTGGGAAAGCCTGTTTCCACATCCGTGCCGTGCGGATGGTAATGGCACTGACCTCACAGGCGAGCGTTCAGGAGGGAATGCATACCACGTGGCTAGAACAGTATCTGGTATATGACGAGAGCTCAGTAAATGGGAGTTAGTGTTTTTACAGGGAGGGAGAGGCATTGTGGGGTCACATGGGGTTACTTAAACTTGGCAGAGGTAGGAGTCAAGAAAAGCTTTTAAGATAAAATGATTCCTAGGCTGCAGAGGAGCCGGGAGGAGGAGGGGGAATATTCCAGGTGGAGAAAATGGATTCCATGTCCTGCAGAGGCCTGGAGGCGAGGAAGTGCAGGGCGTAGTCTGGGAGCTGAACTCCGAAATTTGTCACCTGTCCCAAGCTTCCTGCAGGGCGGTCCACTTGACCCCATGCCGCCACCCCAGGGAGATAAAAGGGTAGTGTGAGAAAAATGGAAGTATTTCTGTTTAGTGTCTTTCAAGTTTCTTCTGAGAGGATCCCGTGTTCATCCCAGCACCAGGAATGTATACTCTGAGTGGAACCTGTTTGCTCACCAGGGGTCGTGTTTGGGGTATTGAGACAGAAGGAGGGCTGCGAGGTAGAGCCTGGGGCCCCAGGAGCCCTAGGTTGGGGTCCTCTCACTCACCGCGGGGCCTCGCGTGCCCCTTCTCTGTCAGTCTCCGTTTCCTCATCGGTCACAGGATTCCAAGCAAACTAAAATAATTTGAAGACAAGTTTCTCCTGACATTTTTTGGGGAGAGAAGCGAATCCTCAGCCGTACCCTCTGCCTACCCCAAGCCCTCCTGCCGACCTGCGGCCACCCTCCCCACCCTCCCCTGCGCCCAGTGAGCCCCTCTCTAGCCAGGTGGTCAAGGCCTGTGGCCCTGTGCTCAGTTGCAGCGGAAGCGGCACATCGGGAACGACATTGTCGCTGTCGTCTTCCAGGACGAGAACACACCCTTTGTGCCTGACATGATTGCATCCAACTTTCTACATGCCTATGTGGTGGTACAGGCCGAGGGCGGGGGGCCGGATGGCCCGCTCTACAAGGTGGGTGATGACGCCGATCAGCCGCAGCCCCAGGCCCAGCCCCGCCCGGAGTCAATGAGATGGTCCAGAGGGCTCTGAGTCCCCCTCTTGCTCTGTTGATGAAGGAGTCCCAGCCTGCCCTCTCTGCCCTCCCACAGGTTATCCCCTCCACAGAGCTGGTTACCCTTCTCCACCCTTTAACCTCCTTGGCCTTCACTATCCTCCATGACCCCTGAGATCCTCTACCTCTTCTCACCACTCAGTTTCAGGACCAAGGATGGAGGGGCTGAAATCCTGGGGTTCACTGGCCCAATCAGCAGTTACTGAACCTTCCCCAGCAAGGGGCAGACCCGGGATGAATTAGGGGTCTCTGGCTGGGGTGTGGACTCCACAGGAACTGCTGCTCTCCCTTCCAGGTCTCTGTCACTGCTAGAGACGACGTGCCCTTCTTTGGGCCCCCCCTCCCGGACCCCGCTGTGTTCAGGAAGGTGAGGGGCAGCCCCCAGCCCCAGTCATGGAGAGAGCAGGATGAGATGGGTGGGGACTGAAGGGGGCACACCTTCTGCTATAAGTGGTCCTGAAGCCCCACCGTGTGCCAGGCCAGCTGGGCCCCCCTAACCATGTAACTGGGGCCTGGCTTCTTGTTCAAAGCGATCTTCACTCACAGAGCTACAGAACAAAGTGCACCATTGTTTTAGATTTCTCATAGGAGACTCTGTGGCCTTTCCTACCAGCTATTATCTTTTTGACAATTACAGTCTTCTTTCTTCTAAAATGTCTGGGAAGGGGGCAGACGTTTCTCTTACCTGTCAGGCCCTGGCTTCACTTCTCCCCCAGACTGAGGCATAGGAGACCCCAGCCAGCTCCTTACAACTGTGAAGTTTCCTCTCCCGAGGGGTGGGCCACCATGAAGGGCATAGGGGACCCTAACAGGTACTGAGGTTGGGGAGCTGAGGCCAAGGAGTGAAGAGGGCGACCCCAGGGCCCCAGCAAGGCACAGCTCAGGGACTGCAGCCCCTGAGTCACTGGGGCTCAGCCCCTTGCCTCTGTGTTCATCTGAGCACCTTTCTCCTCTCCACACTGGGGGCTCCCAGGGGCCCGAGTTCCAGGAATTTTTGCTGACAAAGCTGATCAATGCTGAATATGCCTGCTACAAGGCAGAGAAGTTTGCCAAACTGGAGGTGAGGATGGGCTGTTGGGCTGAACCCCTCCCCCTAACCTGGGATGTCAGCCCTGCCCCTGGGGAAGGAAATGCCACCTTCAGACTTTGGCCGGAGGGAGAGCTGTCTGGGGTGGGGGCGGATTTACTCGTGAGCAGGGCTGGAGTCAGGGGAGAGGGAGTAGGGAATTTCTAGGAATATGTGAGGAATGTCCCAGGAGGCGCCTGCAGGTGGGCAGGCTGGCAGAGAGGACACCGTGTGGGAGGGGGAAAACTGGGGTTCAGGACGGGAGGAGCCCTGGGGGCTGCCGGAGCTGCGGAGGGGCCCAGGGGAAGACAGCGTAGGCTCCCGGAACCCAGGCTCACCCCCTACTCACTCGGAGAAGGCGGACGGGAATCTAATTGTGGAACGAAGGGCTGATCACTGCGCTCTCTCCTGATGGCCCCCACCTGGCCCACAGGAGCGGACACGCGCCGCCCTCCTGGAGACGCTCTATGAGGAACTGCACATCCACAGCCAGTCCATGATGGGCCTGGGCAGTGACGAGGACAAGATGGAGAACGGCAGCGGCGGAGGCGGCTTCTTCGAGTCTTTTAAGGTGAAGAGCCAGGGTCTACCTGGAGCGGAGGGGCGGGGGCGTGTCCAGGGTGGGGTCGGGGCGGGGCTACGGGCAAGGCATGGGGGTGTGGCCGGAGGCGGGCTCGCATTGGGGTGGAGTCGGGCCAGGACCTGTCTGGGGTGGGGTCGGGGGCGGGGTTACGGGCAAGGCACGGGGGTGTGGCCAGAGGCGGGCTCACATTGGGGGGTGGAGGCGAGGGGGTGGGGTCGGGGGTGGGGTTAATAAACAGGCGTGAGATGAGCTGGGAGCTAGGTTGCAAGTACCTGGGGTGGAGTCTGGATAATAGAGAGCTTCAGGGAGGACCTAGGTTTTAGGGTGGGGCTCTAACTTGGGAGGAGTTAACGATTGGAGGCGGAGCCTACGCTTGGGGGTGGAGTCTACTTGAGAGTTCTGCGAAGGTGGAGCCTTCTGGCAACCAGGTGCCTCTGGTGGTGGCCGCCAGGTCAGCAAGCAGTAAAGGGGGGAGGAGGTGTCTGTCCTCAGAGGGAAAGAAACAGAAGTCTGAGGTGCAGTATGTGACCTGAGTGGCCGTAGGAGAGGGACCTGGCCTGTGTGACCTCAGGCCTGTGTGACCCTGTGACCTGGCTGTCTCTGGTTTGGTGAAGTCCTGGGTTTATTCCCAGTTCTGCCACTCACCAGCTTGAGTATCCTCTGAGCCTCAGTTTCTGTCTTTTGTTTTATTAAGTTTTATTTAAATAATCTCTACACTCAATATGGGGCTCAAACTTATGGCCCCGTGATCAAAAGTCATGGTCTTCCCACTGAGCCGTTTATCTACTGGGTAGGGCGGTGGCAGTTTACCTCCTACCACTGTTGAGAATTATTTGTAAAGGAGTGTGATATAAGTTTAAAAGCAAAATGCAAAACCCTGCCCGTCTCCCTCAGGAGTTGCTGTCCAAAGTAAGAGGTAGAGGAGGGGGGAGCTCCTCTTTCCCCCTCAGGTTCTGGACTCCCCCCCCCCCGCCAGCTGCAGGTCCCCAGGCCATGGCTTCCTTGCCACTTTTTCCTCCATCCACGGGAGGGAAACTGCCCACCCTCCAGGTGCCCCACCAGGCAGGCTGGGCCTCACCCTCAGACCAGGGCAGGCAGCAAAGCTGGAGATGTAGGTTTGCAATGGGTTAATCCCCATAAGGGGATTGGTCCAGCTGCCCCCGCCTGCCCTGGACTTGGGCAAGCAGACCGTCTTTGAGAAAGGAGCCAAAGGAGAGTCCTGCCTGTGCCCATTGGAGACAGGGAATGGGGGGGGGGGCGGTGAAAATGGCTCTGGGGTGCCTCGAGGGGGATGGGGGTCCAGTGGCCCCAAATCTCTGGTAGGTGCTGGACAGTGGACCTGGATTAAGTCAAAAGAATTTCTCAGAGACAGCAGAACCCACAGTTAAGGTTGTGTGATTTGGAATATGGGTTCCAGGCTGTCTCATATGTGTAAAATCGGCATGGTAACAGTGCCTACCTCGTAGGGCAGATTGACTGAGTAAAGTGCCCGGCCCCATAGGAAATGTTCAGTACAGACTGGCCGAGAAAAGCAAGGAAGAAAAGGTGAGAGGGAGGAAAGAAGAGAAAGTAGGAGAGAAAGACCTACAGGACCCTAAGAGCAGAAAACTGAGATTTCTGGAGGGTTCTCCGTGTGCACTCTGGTCTTGCCCTAGCATCTTCTGCAATCCTTACAACAGCCATGTGAGAGTCTAGGAGGCTCAGAGAGGTGCGGTGGCTGGTCCAACATCACCCAGCAAGCTGGTGGCAGAGCCAAGGCCCGAACTACCCTTGGGCGACATGTGGGCTTGCCCCTCCTATGGCTTCCCAGGCAGAGACTTCCTGGAGTTACCTAGAGTGGCACTGGTGGTGAGGGACCAGATGCCTGGGCCCCTGGGTTTCCTGGGGGGAGGAGGGACCTCAAAGTCTGTGCCTCCCCCACTCCCACACCACTTTTACAGCGGGCCATCCGAAGCCGCAGCCAGTCCATGGATGCCATGGGACTAAGCAACAAGAAGCCCAACACCGTGTCCACCAGCCACAGTGGGAGCTTTGCCCCCAACAACCCCGACCTGGCCAAGGCAGCTGGAATAGTGAGTGCCCTCCCCCAGCAGGCCTCACCTCTCCCCCGCCTCTGGGGCCTGCCCTGCACCACCCCCCCATTGCCCCGCTGAGTGCCCATCCTGGGTTCTAGACTGAGTCCAGCCACTGCTCCGCATGGGGGTCCAATGTCCAGGCCACGACAGTGGGGTGCTGAGAGCCTGCAGCCCCCTTCCAGCGCCTCAGCCCATCCCTCCTCCTGGTCCCTTATTCAGGTGACTTTCTGCGGGTCTGCTCTGGGGCTACCTCTGTATGACATTCCTTACTGAGCACGTACTGTCTATCATGTGCTGGGAATGGGGCTGCTTTGTGGGCACCTACTGTCAAGCCTTGGGTTGCTGGGAGCACTACTGTGTGTCAGGCCGTGGGCACGCACTGTGTGTCAGGACCTGGATTTCTGTGTAAGCGCCTGCCGTGTGCCTGGCCCTGAGATGCTGGGGGGACCTTACTGTGTGTCAGGATTTGGGCTGCTCTGCGAGCTCCTGTTGTGTCAGGATCTGGTTGCTGTATGGACGTGTACTGTGTGAGCTACTACCGTGGGCCTGAGCCCGAGTGTCTGAGTACTTACTGTGTGTGTGTTCCTGGGCGGCTGTTTGGGCCTCAGCTCTGTAAGTGTCCCCTGAAAGCCCGTCCCTGGGCTCTTGTGTGAGAACCTACTATGCGCCTGGAGACGGGTTCCTGACTCCTGACTGAACACACAGTCCATGCTAAGCCCTGGAGACCGGTGAAATTTCGCTGCATGTCAGGAAGCGAGCTGTGGTGTGAGCGTGGTGTTCTCTGTGAGCCCCTTCTTCCGCGTGCCTGGCCCTAGGCTGCCATGTGAGCACCTACTGTGTCTCGGGGCCTCTCTGGTTGTGGCTGCCTCTCATGTGTCAAGAGCTGGCTTCTTTGCGAGCGTCTCCCGAGTGAGCACCTACTGTGTGATTGCTTCCTGTCTGCCATCCTCTGCGGGACTCTGCCGCTAAGACTGGGGGGTGTGCTGGGCACACGGGGTGGATGAGGCCTTCAGCTCTGGGCCCATCTGCTTTCCACCGCCCAGCGTCCACCCCTGGCGTGGCACCCGCCGCTCTGCTCCTTCCTGTCCTGCCATCTTTCTTCCATCCATCTGTCCGACTGTCCTTTTGTCTTTCATTGACTGCATGCCGCATGCCAAGCCCTGTGTTCCATGCTGTGAGGCTGCGTCCCATGGCAGGAGGTCCCCCCCCATCCCCCAGCCACCCCTGTCCCATGGTCTGGCCTGGCCCAGGGAGCAAGACGGGGCCTCTGCTGGCCCGCAGTCACCAAGCCTACCATCCCAGGAGAAGCAGGCCCTCCCCCTCCCTTCCCGCCGAGTGGCCCAGCCTCTTGTGGGTGCTGTCAAGGGGCCCCGGGGCCGGGCCAGGCCAACAGCACCCACCAGGGCAGTAACCAGACCCATTTCTGTTTTTGTTTTTGTACATCTCTCTCTTCTGCTCTTACTGCTTTTCCTGCTGCGTCTGTATTGTCCCTGATCCACCCTCCCTCTCCCTCCCTACTGCCCCTGCCCCCCCCCACGGACACCTGTCTCTTTCCTCCTCCCACCGCCCCCCCCACTGTTCTCTCCCTGCTTTCTCCTTCCCGCCTCCCTGTTTTTCCTGGCTCTGTCTGTCCACGTTTCTCTCCGTGACCCCGTTTGTGCTCCCCAACCTGTGTCTGTCTGCGTCACTGTCTTTTGGCCCATCTCCTCCTCCATCCACTGTCCTACCCCTTCCTGGCCGTGTTGTCTCTGTCAACCCACTGCCTCACTGTCGACTCTGTTTCTCTCTGTCCATCTGTCCTTCCCCCCCCCTTCCCTGTCTCGCCTCTCCCGCCCCTTCCATCTCTCTGTGTGTCTCTCTCCACGTCTGTCTGTTTCTCTCTGGCCCTGCCCTCTGCCGCTTGCCAGTCATTGCTTATTCCCGGGAAAAGCGCGAGTAGATTCGGACGCCGGGGCAGTGCCATAGGCATAGGAACCGTGGAAGAGGTTGTCGTCCGCGGGGCCGCCGGCTCTGGAGGCTGCCTGCACGTGCTGTTCTCTGCTCGCTCTCAGGACGGAGGCCATATTGGGGACGTTGCCCCCCACCTTCCCTTGGGCCGAGCTCGGGGCTGTGCAGGGTGGAGTGCCGGCAGCTCGGGCTCGGAGGCCTCATACCTGTGCCCAAGCCTGTGTACCCCCTCCCCAACCTCCCACCAGGGGCTTCTGGCCCTGCCCTGGCCCTTGGGACCCTGGCTGAGTCCCTGCCAAGATCTGGTACCCAAAGACCCTACACCCAGCTGCACGTCCCCCAATATCGCCAGTTCTGCATGGAACGCCATCCCTCTCCTTTGCCCTGATTCCCGCCCCCGCCCCCCGCACCATGAACCGGCCTGGGGGTTCCTGCCACTCCATGCCTCCTTGGGGCCCACCTTTCTGCCTCCTCAGAGAAGCTGGGGTCTGCCTCTGGCGCTGGGGCCTCCCACCCTAGCGTGCTGAGTAACCACGGGAGGGAGGGTGTCTTTCAACCACAGGGCCAGTATCTCCTTCAGCCAGTTTGGAGGTTCCAAGGTGGGGAGGGGGCTTGTGTTGCAGTGTCCACACTCTCCCTGTGGCCCTGAGCTTCCAGGTCCCAAGACGACGTGGGGGCAGGGGGCTGGGAGTCATGCTGAGGTCTTGGCCTCTTCCCATCCCGGCCCAGAGTGGCTGCCCAGCCTCCTCGGCTTCCTGCCCTTCTCCTGGACTAAGATTCCAGGCCCCATGCTGCTGTGTGCTCTTGGGGGGCCCTGGCCCTCACCAGGCCTGTTCCCCTGTCTGTGAACTTGGAGGGCTGTCTCTGGAGATGGAGATTTCTCTCGTCCTTTCTTGCTCCATTGCCTCTGCTTCAGGGCCTGGGGCAGCAGGGCCCCAGGTGGCATGTGGGGGGCAGTGGCTCTCCCAGGACAGGTGGGCACTGAGTTGGGGCCTTTCCCTGCAGTCACTGATCGTCCCTGGAAAGAGCCCCACAAGGAAGAAGTCGGGCCCGTTTGGCTCACGCCGCAGCAGTGCCATCGGGATCGAAAACATCCAGGAGGTGCAGGAGAAAAGGTGGGTGGGCAGGTCCCCTGTCTCTTCCAGCCCCTCCCCTGGCTCCTGTGCGGTGGCACAGTTAGGCAAGCAGGAGGGAGTGCCAACTCCTCTGCCCCCCGTCCCTCTCTGGGCACAGCTCTGCAGCCAAGCACCTGCTGGGTGCCAGGCCCCTGGGCCGGCTCGTCATCTACCGTGCAACACTGTCTTTGGTCAGCGGGTCTGCTGGCTCCCCAGCAGGTCACACCTTGCATGGCAAGGTGCTGTAGATGAGAGGGTGCAGGGGCCTGCCCAGGTCACACAGCCAGTGAGAGGCGGAGCTGAGATGGACGGCGTGACCTGTGGGGGTTGCGGGGCGACACCTGTGTGGGGACAGTGCAGGTGGCATGCCTCAGAAGCAGCAGGATGGCCCCTGGGAAGCAGAGGAGAGTCCTGACTGTGAATGCTGCCTCTACCACGTTGGGGCTGGGCGACCCTGGAAAAGTCACTGGACCTCTCTGAGCCTCACCGTCCCAATTTGGAAAATGAGGCTAAGAACACAACAGACAGCATGGGGCGGCTGTAGAGGTGTGGTGTGGGGCATGTGACACAGGGCAGGTGGCCCAGGCTCAGGAGTGGAGGTGGTACCGTCCTCATGGCCACGGCAGCCCAGAAGCCTGTGAAGCCTGGGTTCAGATCATGACTTTGCCATGGACCTAGCTGTGCATTGCGGGGCAGATTCCTGCCCATCTCTGGTCTCCAGTTGCCTTCCTCATGTCAGGGATAAGGAGGGGAGAACTGGAGGAGTGTCCTATCTTCCACAGGTGTTCCGGGACACCTGCTCCTTTTCTCGGCCAGGCCAGCCACATTGCTTCAGGGACGGCCCTGGGGTTGGCCCCTGAGGATATAGGGTATGGGGATGAGGCAGGAGGCACCTGTGACCTCACCACCTGGGCCTCATTCTACCCTTGATGCCAGGCCCGGTGCTGAATCCCCCCACTGCCCCCGTGTGCCCCGCAGGGAGAGTCCCCCCGCCGGCCAGAAGACCCCAGACAGCGGGCACGCCTCACAGGAGCCCAAGTCGGAGAACTCATCCACTCAGAGCTCCCCAGAGATGCCCACGACCAAGAACAGGTTGGGGTTCGGGGCATGCCGAGCCAGGGGGCTTGGACTCACCCTTTCCAGTCTCTGCATGGGCCTGGGGCTGCCCGTTGGGCACCAGGGCTTTGTGTGTTGGACACCAGGGCATCAGGGAGGTCTGGGCACTCTCACAGGTCCTCCTTTGACACACACCAACTGAGAGCTTCATTCATGCCAGGCCCCAGGCCAAGTTCCAAATCCAATAGTGAGCTGGGCATACACAGCCCCTGCCCCATGGAGCTGACACTCCAGAGTAGCGTGACCTGATGAGCTGTTTCTAGATGGTGACACAAGAAGACAATAAAGCAGGGAATGCAATGAGGACTTACTTGGGGGGTGGGGGAGGCAGGTAGTTGGTGCTCAATAAAGACATCTAGAAATGAGGGAGGCTTCAAGTGAGAGCTGAGTGAGGAGCCAGCCCTGCTAAGACTGGCATGGCAGAGGGAAGAGGGCTCCAGGCAAAAAACACAGCAAGTGCAAAGGCCCTGAGGCATGCTTGAAGGATAGAAGAGTGGTGCGGTTGGAGCTGAGTGAGGGGGGGGCGCTGGGCCCAGGCAGACTTTGTGCTGGGTGGTGCTGGGGATGTCAGGGAGGTGGGCAGGGGCTAGATCCTGACTTTGGAAGCCATATGAGAATTTTGCATTTTACTCTGAGGGTCAAGGAGGACCCTTTGGGATTTTAGTTAAGAGGAGTGATGCTTTCCAACCTGATTGTGGTTGCCATGTGAAGAGGTGGAGTGGGGAATAATGGAAGTAGGGGGAGGCCACCCCTCTTTTCAGTGCTGTGGCTCAGCCTCCTCTGTCCTGGCTGTGGGAGTGTCTAGACTCCCAGACTGTGCTCTCCTGAAGGGTCAGGCCAGTGAACAGAGAAGGAATGCACAACAGGGACAGGGAGAGACAGGGCTTGCAGACCCATAGTGGGGAGGTCCTTTCCCACCTTGAGAGGAGGAAATCAGGGAGGAGGAGACCCTCAGCTGAGTTTTCAAAAATGAATTTGCTTTTGGGGATTTGAGGGAAGGAGTGAGACTCCAGGGGACACAGAGTCCTGAGCACAGAACAAAACTGAGAGGGTGAAGAGTAGACTGTGTAGTTAGAAGGCCTGGGTCCTAACCCCTGTTCTCCCACCTATGGCTGGGTGACCTTGGGCTATGTGCCCACCCTCTCTGAACCTCGGTGTTTCCTTATCTGTAAGATGGGTCTATTAATGATAACCACGAGGTAACTCCAGTAACAGCACTTAAAACAGTGCCTGGCACAGAGCAAATGTACCCTGGACCAGAGTTTCTCTGTAAATAGTTATTATTACTGAATACCTCGCCAAGGAAATTAGATTTTATCTGGGACGATGGGGAAACACAAGAGGGTTTTGCTCAGAGGAGAGGTGTGCTCAGACCCATGAATTAGGAAGGACAGCAGTGGGGGGAGGCTCTGAGGCCTGGGCAGCTGTCGTGGGGGCCACAGAGGTGCCTGGGTGGCTGCAGGCTGAGCCTCCCAGGGCAGGGAAGCAGGGTGCGGGGCCCGGAGCAGACGCAGGCTGATGGGGTGCTGTCTGCACAGAGCGGAGACAACAGCCCAGAGGGCGGAAGTGCTGAAGGACTTCTCCCGCTCCTCGTCCAGCGCCAGCAGCTTCGCCAGCGTGGTGGAGGAGACCGAGGGTGGGGACGCAGACGACACAGGCCTGGTGAGAGGCCCAGGGAGCCGTGGCGCTCTCCAGTGGCCGGGAGGCAGCCCTCTGGTCCCTGTAGATACTCGGGGCAGAAACGTGGTGTATGGGTGAGATGTGGGTGTGCTGAGATGCGATCAGGGGACCCAGCCCAAAAGAGTCATGCAGACGAATGCTCCCTTACTCTGAAGCCTTCCATGGCTCCCCAGTGTCACCCCCAGAGAGCCCCATCTCTAAGGGCTCCATTGAGGAGCCAGTCCCTCCCCAGCCTCATCTCTTACCACTTTAGCTTTCCTGTGCTCCATTGCAGTCCCTGCAACATACCAGGCTTATCCCACCTCTGGGCCTTGGCACTTGCTACCTCCTTGGTCTGGAACACTCTCCCTGTCTCCTCTTTCCCCCTTTGTCTGACTGACTCCTATTCATCCTTCCCACTCAGCCTCCCATCACCTCCTCCTGAAAGCCTTCCCTGATTTTCTAGTCCCGGGGTAGATTGGGAACCCCCCTTTTCATGCACTCACAGCCCCCCGGGGCTTTGCCTTTAGCACCCTTGTGTCATTCTTCATTCAGCAAAGCTCTAGCAGCCCCTCTTCCTTGCCAGGCCCTGTTCCAAGTGCTGCGGATACAGCAGGGAGCAGTGCAGACCATGGCCCTACCCGTGGGGCTCAGAGTCTGGAATTCTACTAGTCTCTTCACAGCCTGTCTTGCCTCCTAGACCTCACTGTCTGAGGGCAGGGACCATGCCTGCTTTCTCTCACCGGCTTGGCCCAGGATAAACCTCAGTGAATGTTTGCTGAGTGAATGAATGGGAGTGTGTGGTGTGTGCCCCCCACCCTGTCCTCCTGTGGTCTCGCTGGGGCAGATGTTGCTGGTCCCCCATCCTCTTTGCAGGGGGGCGAGGGCGAGGGGTTCTGTCTGGATTGCCACAAGCAGAGGAGGCCGGGAAGTGGGACAAGAGCCCAGCCAGCCCCTGGAGTAGAGCTGACCTCCCTCTTTCTCTCTTTCCCCATCCCCAGGAGAGTGTCTCGTCCTCAGGGACGCCTCACAAACGGGACTCCTTCATCTACAGCACGTGGCTGGAGGATAGTGTCAGCACCACGAGTGGGGGCAGCTCTCCAGGTACCAGACCACAGGCAGCTTCCCCTGCCAAGCCCCCCTTGTGGCAGGAGGGGGACAGGGAGAGGCACAGAGGGCTGAGACCACTCGTCACGCCCCAGGCGGTGGGTGTGTGATGGGCCTGTTCCCAACAGACAGTGGGGACAGCGGGTGGGTCACTATCTCCCCAAGAGGGCTGCTGGCTTCTGGAGGGTTCTTGGGGGATGGGGGAGGAGGGGTAAAGGAGGGAGGTGAGGGAGGGACTCCGTGGGGCCGCGGAGCGCCCACCCATGCGTCCATCTCCCTGGTGCCTCCCCGCGGCCAGTGAGGTGGCTCCCTCCTGCCCCCCTCCCCAGGCCCCTCACGGTCACCCCATCCCGACGCCGGCAAGTCGGGGGACCCTGCGTGTCCCGAGATCAAGATCCAGCTGGAGGCGTCTGAGCAGCACACATCCCAGCTGGTAGGTGCCACCGCCCGGGGGCTGCCCGGTGAGAACGCTCCCCCAGGAGGGGGTCTGCTGCTGGGGAGAGGGGACAGGTGTCCAAGGGGACTGGGAGTGGGCACCAGACCAAGAGGTCCCCTGACGCCAGGAGGGGCTGGGTTCATCTGGCCCCGGGGCAGCCCGTGTCTTCTGCTTTTTTATGTCTCCTGCCCGGTGTTGTCATCTGTCCTATGTCTCCTGCCCCGTGTTGTCATCTGTCCTATCTCCTGCCTCACCCGCACTCTGTCCGCGCAGGGCTGTTAGCCAGGCTCCTGTTCTGAAGGTGACACTGAGCAGGTCAGACCCAGTCCTTGGCTCTTGTTTGGTGTGGAGAGGGCGGGAGGGGGCAGGGGTGGGCAGGAGGGGGGCGTGACTCCTCCTTGTTCCTCTACCATCTATGGACCTGGATTGGAACCCTCTGCCCCTCAGAGGTTGGGTGGGACTCCGGAGGTCGCTGGCCCCTCTCTGAGACTTGGTTTCCTTATCTGTGTAGTGGGTCCAGTAGCTGCTGCCTCACCTCCAGCCACCAGTTGCTGGGAGGATTTGGTGGGAGCCTGAGAGGGACCTGGGAATTGCTGGGAGGAAAGGGCCTGGGGGATTCCCAGTGGGACCGGAAGACCCGGAGATAGAGCCTGGGACCGTAGGGGTGGGCCCCTCGGGTGGGCCCCTCCCGCTTCTCTCTCCCTGCTTCATGGCGTGTTCATCTCCCTTTACCCTGCAGATGAGGCCGCAGAAGCACAAGGTGAAGATGCTGTGTCAAGTGCAGGTGGCTAGGCCCTCTGCCCGCAAGGCCAGCACCAGCCTGTGGGCTGTCCCCTGCCCCCACCTTGGCCACCCGTCTGGGCTGTCTCTGCAGGGCGGAGCCATCCAGACCTGGGAAGGGGAAGCTGCTGGCATCATCCCTACCCCCGAGGCTGGGGCAGGCCGTGATCAGTTGAAGCAGAACCCCAGGCCTGGCTTGCCCCCACCCCGGGCCCTACATCACACCTGGGTGCCCCTCTGGACTCATGGGGAGCAGGATGGGAGGGGAGGACTGACCTATCTCAGTGCGTACACAGCCTACTGTGGAGGCAGTGGGGTGTGAAATCTGGGGGAATGAGTACTGGGCTGGGAGTCCTGAGTCCTGGCTTCCAATTTTGGTTCTGCTGTGTGACTTTGGGCAAGTCCCCGTCCCTCTCTGGGTACTTCTGCTGCAAATGGACAAGATTATTTCAGAGGTCACTGAAGACTGTGATTCCATGCACCTGCCCCAGAATGGGGGCTATCCTCCTAGGGGCCCCCTATCACCCTACCTTGCTTCTTGGGTTCCCTGGGACCCCAGGTGGGCTGAGGGGCTGGGAGCTGGCTATGCCCGTTGCCCCTCCTGGACCCTCGAGCTCTACCACGGTCCTGTCCACTGCCTCCACCTGACAGACAAGTGGCCCCCTGAGGGGGAGGGGGTACCCATCTAGCTCCTCAGCCAGCACCCAGCTTAACCCCTGCCATCCCATGCTCTGGGCACCCCAGGTCGAGGGGTCTCAGCTGGCCTAGAGTTATGGGCCTCGGCTTTGCACCCCCCCACCCAACTCCCACGGAGGGGGCAGCCAGGCCCAGCTGCTGTGAGTCCACATCCTTGTGTGTGTCTGTCCACACTTTTTAGGCACCACACCAAAGGCCAGCCTTCCGGCCCCATCACCCATTTTGGAAGCCCCCGTGGCTGTGTGTATGTCAGTAACAGTTGTACAAAATAAATTCTATTTATCGCTATTGTACCCCGGGTCGGGCCTGGCTTTGTGCGGACCCGACTGACTCCAGACAGGTCTCAGTGGCCCCGGGGTACCAGCCTGTCCGTCCCCCTCACCCCACCCTTCAGAGCTGCAGGGGTACCTCCATGGCCAAACTACGGGTTCTGTGTGCTTCCTTCCCATCGTGCTGCCCTTCTCTCCACCCTGCTCCCCGTCTGTGCAGGGGGAGGAAGACTGCTCTGCAGTCAGGCTGACCTCGGTTTGAGTCCCGGCACCATCTCTTTCTAGCTGGGGGGCCTTGAGAAACTGGAGGCACAGTTTCCACTTCAGTGAAATGGAAGCGAGAGTATCTGTCCCCAGGGCTTGTGATGGGGGTTCCTCGAGCTGGTGTATGGCAAGCACCTGGCTCATTGGTACACAGTGGCTGCTGGGTGATCCGCCTCCCACTCTCCTTTCAGTTGCTCAGTGAAGGCCAAGAATTTCCTCAATGTGGCCACCAGGGGGCGCCGAGGGATCGCTTACCCGGACGGGCGGTGCTGGGCAGTACTATAAGGGTATGGCGTGATCCGGGGGGTGCACAAACAGGGGACCCAGCCTGGGTGAGGGAGTCGTGGAGCAGACTCCGCAGCAGTGCTGCCCGAGCATCCTGGAAAGGCCTAAAAAGGGTCCCTGGGCCAGGGAACCGCAGGTGCAAATGTGATGGAGCGGAGTGCCTGGAACTGGGAAGGTAGCAAACAGTTCTATTTTTTTTTTTGGAAGATTTTCTTTTTCTTTTTCTTAAGATTTTATTTATTTATTTGATAGAGATCACAAGTAGGCAGAGGCAGGCATAGAGAGAGGGGGAAGCAGGCTCCCCATTGAGCAGAGAGCCTGATGTGGGGCTCGATCCCAAGACCCTTAGATCATGACCTGAGCCGAAGGCAGAGGCTCAACCGACTGAGCCACCCAGGCGCCCCTGAAGACTGTATTTCTTTACTTAGCATTCACAAACAGGAGTGGAGGGGCAGAGGGTGAGGGGAGAAAGAATCTTTTTTTTTTTTTTAAGATTTCATTTATTTTTTATTTTTATTTTTTTAAAGATTTTATTTATTTATTTGACAGACAGAGATCACAAGTAGGCAGAGAGGCAGGCAGAGAGAGAGAGGAAGGGAAGCAGGCTCCCCACTGAGCAGAAAGCCCAATGTGGGGTCCAATCCCAGGACCCCGGGGTCATGGCCCGAGCCGAAGGCAGAGGCTTTAACCCACTTACCCACCCAGGTGCCCCCGGAGAGAAAATCTTAGGCAGATTCTGCACTGAGCACAGAGCCCGACCTGAGGCTCCATCTCAGGACCCTGAGATCATGACCTGAACCGAAATCAAGAGGTGGAGGTGGGCGTTCAACCCACTGGGCCACCCCAGGGGCCCTGCAAACAGTTCTGAGTGATGGGAAGGTGACAGGGTAGAGGTGAGGCCAGATCCATGTGGCCTTGAATGCCAGATCAAGGGGCCAGGGGTCTGTCTGTGCTCAGGGCAGTGGGGAGCCATGGAGGATTTGAAACCCAGATTGCCATAGAAGCTGGGGTTGCTGCTGGGCTGGGCAGTGTCAGGCAGGGAAGGGAGTGTCGAGAAGGCCATCGTTGCGGACAGTGGGTAGGCCTGGAAGGACTGGGGTGCATGAGCATCTGGCTGAAGGGCCTGATGGGATGTGGGGCTGAGGCAGGGGTGTCCAACCCTGCTACTGGGTGGGGGGGTCTCCTCTGAAGTAGGGCAGGATGAAGAGTAGCTTGGGGTGGCACATGCCTTGGCCTTCCTGACAGCTTTGTGGCCTCTCCTCTGCCTGCCACAACCCCCACGCCCTCCCCAGGACAGTGGTGAGCGCACACCTCCCCCCTCCAAGGGGCTGCCATGTTTTTCCTGACAGTGGCGCTAGGATGTCTGGGGCCACCCAGGGGCTGTGACTCACAACCAATCCCTAACCCCGCCTGCCCGGTTTGGCTCTAGGCTGCCCTGGGCTCCATGGGTCCCCTACCAACCCCTGCACAGCCTCACCCCAGCCCAGTAGCCTGAAGCCTCCCTGCCACCTTCTGTCCTCCCCTCTGCCTCTTGCCCGGCCTCCTCCCACCCCACCACGGAAGGGTTAGGGTTAGGCAGCCGCAGTTCAGCACCAAGGTCAAGAGCTGGGTGCCTTTACCTCCTCTCTCTGTGACGTGGGGGACATGATTTTGGCTCTCTGGACCTCAGTTTCCTCATCCGCACAGTGAGAGTGCTGAGAGCTCTGACTTGGGTACCCTGACACGAGGATTCAGGGGTGCAGCCCCAGCACGGGGTGTGCTCTATAAACAGTGAACGTGTTGGGGGTGGGGGGAGTGATTTGTCGTTAACGGGGACCAATACAGCAGCCCCATCGGAGGGTGTGGGGTCGGCTTTCTGTGCGGAAGATGGAGTAGCCCGTGACAGCGCGACGCAGATGTCCAGACCTTGGGGACGTGTGATCGCCAGTTGCTCCCAGAGCCTCAGCTCCCCGGGCTTTGCCGGGACTGACAGTCCTTTCAGAAGGGGGCTTGGGCACCCTCACCTGTGTGCTTCCCCACGCAGCCCACATGTGCTCTGCTCCATGGCTGGGCCAGAGACCCGGGGTCTGTCACCGCAGACATGGAACCTGCCTTTGCCGTCCCAGCCTGCACCAGCCCCCCTCTGTGGCCACGGCAGACCTCTGGGCTGTGTTTCGGGCTCGGCCCCAACCCATCCCCACCTCCCCGGCCTCCAAGGTGGGGCCAAGGGAGGCTGGCCTCCAGGATCAAAGTGTCCGATGGTTTCTCTTGGGCCCACGCCAGCTCCTGGCTCGCTTTGGGTTCTGAGGTGGGGAGGGCGGGCGAGGACACTGACCCCAGGCTGGAATTGGGGCTTGGGTGGGGGGCCTCGGGCTCCGGGAAGCCGGGGACTCTACTTAGAAATAACTCCGGCGGCGGAAATGGCAGCCAGGAGTGTCTCCAGACGCTGGAGGCAAGAGGCCTCCTGTAGAGGGTCTTGGGTGCCTGGCTGACCCGGCACCCGTCTCCCCTGCCTCAGAGCTGGAACCTGTCCCTCCAGGTCGCAGGTTCACCACCTCTAAAAGGAGGACAAAGCCTACCTATTGCTGTGAGGAGCTGTCATGGCTTCTGAGGTGCCTGGCCTAAGACCCATGCCCACTAGGAGGGGTCCTCCCCCATCCCATAGCAGCTGGGGTGTGCACCGTCATCCATGGCTAACCCTGGGCGACTTTGCCAAAGAGACGGCCGCAGGCCCAGGCCCGCCCCGTGCCAGGGGACCCGGACCTGGATGTTCTCTACTGCTTAGGCCACAGGGGGTACTTAGCCAGGGACCCTGGAATGTAGAGGTCCCTCCCTCCCTCCCTGTACCCGCCCTGCCCAGGGGACAGCCAGGGACGGAGCCTCCTGAAATAACCAGATCTGGTTAGGGAGGCTAATTTTAAAAGCCACTCTGGCTGCCCCATAGGCCCTTCTGGGAAGCCATGAATGTCCCTGTGTTGCCCCTGAGAAGCAGGGTGAGGGGCGAGCAGCAGGGGCTGGGGCTGGACTCCTAGCCCTGACTGTTAGGGCGGGAGACCCAAAGCTGCCTCTCAGGGCCTTCCCATCCAGGACCCAGAGTCCCAAGTCCAATGTTGGGACTAAGGGGCCCAGCCTCTACCCCGATCCACTCAGGGAGAACCCTGGAATCTTTGGATCTCTGTCTCTGTCACTGACACTTGAGGTCCCTCTTTGCAGGAGTGGCTCTGTCCCCCTCTCTCTGGGCCCATCAGGAAGGCGGTCAGACAGCATTCCTGACAGACCATAGGCTGGAGCGTGCACACCAGGTGGGACAGGGTGTCCACCTGGGAACCAGGGGCCTGTTGGGGAGGACAGCGGTCCTGGAAGCAGACAGGAGCTATAACGGGGCAGGCAGGGGCCATGTCGAGGCACGACATGGGCCATCTGGACAGGCCAGGTGCCAACAGAAGGAATGAGCTCCAGGAGCAGGGTTGCCAGATTTAACAAGTAGAAACACAGAGCCCAGTTAAACTTGAATTTCAGATAAACAAGAAATAATTTTTAGTTTAAGTATACCTCATGCAATATTTGGGACATACTTATACTAAAAAATCATTCCTTGTTTATTTGAAATTCAAGTTTAACTGGGCATCCTATATTTTATCTGGCAGCCCTAACCTTTGGAGGTTCCAGGAGTGAGCCGAGAGGTTTCTCGGGAATGGCAAGTTTTATACCCAGGCTTGGCGGGGGGATAGCACAGCCATGCCCTGTCTCATGGCGGGGGCACACCTCCTGCCCACAGGGAGATTTCAGTTTTCTGGTGGTAGGGACCGTTCTTGGGAGCCTGGGGGTGGGGAGCCGTGACCCTGACACCACCACCACACAGGGAACCACAGGGATAGGAGGAAGGGTCTGCGTATGTTTTCCGCTGAGCCGCAGGGTCTAACCCAGGGCCTGGCACATAGTAGGGGCTTCATAACTATTTGCTGAATGAATGCAGTATCTTCCCCCGCTCCATGGGGATGGGGACACTTGGCCAGCAGGGGGCTCCAGCAGCCTACCGCTCAAGCTCCTTGGAGCTAATTGGTGTGTGCAGAGCCCCCATCGTGGGGGCTCCCCAAAGTGAGCTGCAGGAAGGGAGTGAAGGACAGAGGGGCTGGAGAGAGGAGGCCAGTTTTTCCCCATGGCTCCCCCACCCCAGACTCCCCTCTCAACCGGAGTTCAGCCCGGGCAAGTGGGCGGTGGGAGGTGGGGACTAGGGCAGGAGGACCTCCGGCTGACGGCATTGGGGGGTTGCTTGGGACGAAAGTGGAGGGGCAGACCACAGAGGTGTTCTCAGGGTTCCTTCGCGGGGGCACTCAGACAGCCGGGGGAATTCCTGGGACCCAGGTAGTTTCTGGAGAGCTAAAATCGGCCTTTTCCTGTAGGCTGTTAATCTCAGGGGACTCCTTGGAGGGAATGACTATGCCCTCCCACACCTCTCCAAGAACAGAGGTCCTTAAATAGCCTTTTCATCCCTCATTCATTCATTCATTCATTCCTGACCCACCCACTGTCACCATTTGCTGAGATGACCTCGCTTGGGGACTTGGGCTAAAGGACCATAGCAAATTGTCTGGGCTTAACAGCAGTGCACCTGTTCTAATGCCCGCACTGTCCCTGGCTCCCTGTGCAGTCCTGGGCAAGAAACTGAGGACCTGGGCTTTGCCATCCCTGCAGTGGGGATGGGACCCCCAGCCCCCCGCTGGAGTAGCTAAAGGTGGAAGATGGTGCCTGCCCACAAAGGGGGCTGCGGTGGCGGGGGCACCTCCTGATCAGTGTTGTTACCCTCAGTGTCCTCCTCATGAGGTCCCTGCATGCTGGTCAGGGAGCTGCCCCTGGCCTCGAGGCCCTGGCTTCATGGCCAGTGTCACGCTCAGGTTTCATCATCTCAGCCCTCATCCCTCCTTCTCAGGGAATGTCATCTCTTTCAAGGTGCCTCTGGCCTCCAGATGCAGCAATGAATCCTTTGGGGAAAAGCAAGAGGTAGGGACAGTGCTTGGAGTGACCATCAGAAGGCAGGGCTTGGGCCTGGCCCCCTCTAACCTGCAGTGTGGGCTGGAGCTTGTCTCTTCCTGCCCCGGATCTCGGTTTCCCCAGTTGTACAACGAGGGGTTGGGGCTGGACATCCTCCATGCCCTGGAAGGGGCCTGTCTGTGTGTCATCCTGTTAGTAACGGTTTAACTCCGAGCCTATAATCACATCTGCCCTGGGAAGAACTAACACAGCGTTTCTTTAAATTGGGCTCTAATTGCGGCTTTTAGCGGAGTCAGATGCCCCCCATCCCCCAGCTGGCCTGAATCAGGGAGATCGTCCCGACCTGCCCTGCCAGGCCCAGGAATCCCCTGGGATTGTTCTAGCTGTCATGGCGCCAATGACAGGTCAGGCACTGGGGTCTCCCAAGAGTCTACTGTGTGTCAGGCCCCAAGTCAGTCACTTTCTATCCGGAGGATGACCCACGAGGACTCTGGGTCATCTCACTACATCCGTGGAAGGCAGGGACCACTGAACCACTTTTCAGAGAGGAAACTGAGGCACGGAGAAGTGTAGTCACTTACCCAAGGCTGCTCATCTAGGAAGAGGCACGGGCCAGATTTGAACCCAGATCTGTTTGATTCCAGGGCGTTGCTCTCAGCCTGAAGCTGAGGAGCCACGCCCCATCCCCAGCTCAGTCAAACCCCCCTCCTGGGGGGCTCTGCGGGAGCAGCAAGCGTCGCCCAAGCCCCCCGTCGCAGCTTTTTCTGTCCACATGTGACCACAGCTATTCCGCTCCTTCCCCACTGGTTGCGCCTGGAGAACAGGGTGTTGGTGGACGTGGCCAGAGGCAGCTCTGTGGGGCTCGGGTGGGGCAGGGGCCTGTGGTTTCCCTGTTTGTTCTGGAGATCCCAGCCGCTTCCCTGAGGAGACAGCTAGCGGTTCCCAGGCCACAGCCCCTTGGGTGGAGCCAGACCGCGGCTGGCCAGCCCAGGAGCCCTGCCCGCCAGCCCCACTGGGCTCTGCCAGGCCCTGGCGCTGGGTGGTCTGGGCGGGGGCCAGAGGGGCTCGATCCGGGCTATGGGACAGGGAGCCGGGACTGGATCCAGGCTCTAGGCTGCCCTGCCATGGACCTGGAGGGGTCCTGAAGGCTGGGGATGGCTGGACAAGGGATAGAGGCAGGCGTGGGGGTCAACACTGCCTTGTGGGGAGCCCAGGAGGGAAGACCCCAGACCCCGGTTCCATCTGAGGGCCTCAAGAGAAACATTCTCCCCCTCCAGGATTGTCTCTTTTGGGTGGTTTCAACCCAACCATTGAGTTGGTTTAGGCAGGAGCCTAACTCAGAGGCCGGTGGAAAAGTCAGGGTGGCAGGCAGACGACCTAGATCCTGGCTCTGTGCTCCTCTGGACCTCAGTGTCTCCATCTGCACAATGGGAAGGGGACAGGAATCCATGCTTGACGAGAGCTCATCTGCCTGGTAGGGTGTCGCTGTGGAGTGGGTAGCCTAGGCTGGAAGTTTCTCAGTTGTTCCCAAATTCATTTCCAGAAGCTTCTGGCACCACCTCCTCCCTGCCCAACACACACTTTGGACGAAACCCAGAGGTGAACACCTGCCGGAGTGGAAACGGCTCCTGTGGGTTTTGGAGTCTGACAGACCCCAGCTCAAATCCTGGCCACTGGCTGGCTGTGATCTTGAATGTGCCATATTCTCTCTGTGCCCTGCAGCTTGAAATGCCATCCCAGCTCCCCTTCTGTCTCCAGTGGAGTTCCTCCACTGAACCCCAGACTCTTCCTTCCCAACTACCTATGGGCACGTCCGCCCTCATGTCCAATGGACATCTCTAAGCTAACATGATCCAAACCACATCTGTATTTTCTCTCCAGATCTGTTCTCCCATATCCATAAATGGCACTCCACCCAGGTACTCAGGCCAAAAATTCAGGGGGCATTCCTGGTTCCGCTATTTCCTCTGCTCCCCACAGTGAGCCCATCAGCAAGCCCCGCTGGCTTCGACTCCCAAACATTCCTGGGATCCAGCTGCTTCCCGCCACCACCACACTCGGCTGGTCCAAGCCACTAGCACCTCCACCCCCAGCGACAAAAAGGCCTCCAGCATCGACTCCTGGCGTCCCTGGGCCCTCCTCTGCACGGCTGCCAGAGCGATCTCTCCAAAGCATCAGTCAGACCATGTCTCCCTCGGTGTCTAACCCATTTTATTGTGTGACCTTCACCTTGATGTCTCATCCTCTCTGGGCCATGTTCCTCTCTGGCCTCCAGCCCTGAGCTTTGTCTGGGGGACAGTGGCAAGAGGCCTGTGCCCCAGGAGATCTCTTAGGCACGGCAGAGAAAGGGCCCACGAAAAGCCAAAACCGGCCATGAGAGTGGATGTCAGGACAGCAGCGTCCTTGGGGCACAGCCTCTCTACTGCCATTGTTCCCCAACCAGGTATGACCTGAGTGGGCAGGAAGCTAATTCCAGGGCCCTCAGCCAGCATGTGCAAGCCCAGGCTGACCCTGGAGACCCTGGAGCCGCCCACCATGGCCTGGGCGGGTGGAGGCAGGGGCTCTGCGGGAGGCCTCTGGGCATTCCCTTCCAGGACAAGGACACAAACCCCATAGGACAGGACCTCTGCCAGGGATGTCCCACCCCAGCCACCTTTGCATTACATTCCTGACCCCTCTTTGCTGCTCCTTATCCACCGAAAGGAGCTATCAGGATGATTAAAGCCCACTCAGGAGCCACAGTGCTTGGCCTCACGCCCTCCTTCATCCCCTGTTGGTGGTGCGGCTTTGCATAAGTCACCAGTTTCTCTCCGCTTCTGTGTCTTCATCTGGAAACGGGGGACAGACACAGTCCCACCCTCTGGGAGTAGTAGGGAGGATAAGTGGGTTCAAGGCCTGTGAGGTACTAGGAACCGTGACTGGCACTCTGGGGGACACCATAGGAATGTTGGCAAGTGTGCCCACCGCTCGGCTTCCAGTGATCCTTGGCCTGTGTTCCAACGGGTAGAAGGGGCAGGTGGCCCTGGCTGGTGGTGGACCCCAACCCGGCCTGCCCCTCACTTGGCTGATGGGGCCTGTGTGTACCCCATCCTGAGGCCGGCTTCCACAGCAGAGGAGTCAGAAGAGGGCCTGGAACCACGCCGGGGCAGCAGCACCAGGAGGCCCAGGAAGCCACCCAGACATTGCAGAAACTTGGGAGCCCAAATCCCCTTCTGAGAACTTAATCCCCCCAGTCCCCCCACCCCCACCCCCAGATCGGCTGGTGCTAGATCTTGCTGGGAGGTCTTGGGTTAGCCACCAGGGCTAATTATAAACTCCACTGGCGTGGGGCTCTTACTACCCCATCTGACGGCTTCTGTGGCTGGTGGGGCCTGGGTTGTTTGCCTTGGAGAGATTAGCACCCAGAGGCCAGGGAGGGGACATGGGCTGGGAGCCAGGCAGACATAGGTGCAACTTGCAGCTGTCCCTTTCAAGCCATGGGCCCTGAGCAGGTCACTGTGCTCTGCCAATCCTCTCCCTTCTCATCGGCAAAATGGGGATGATAACGCCTGCCTCACGGGCTGGTGAGGGCAGTATATGTGACAAGTGTACCCTCAAGATGGCAACTTCATGGCCAAGTCCTGGGTGCTTAGATGGGTGTATGGCATGTTCTGGGTATGATTCTCCCTCCTTCCCTCCATCTCAGAGCAAACAATTTGCTGATGACCTATTCATTCGTGTGCCGGTCTAGCTTCCTCCTTGACAAGCAGGAGTGGGACTCTCAGGCCCATATTTGGGGTTTGTTCCCGGGCCCCAGTTTCTTCTGCCTGGTCTGCTCTAGCACTTTCCTTGGGCAGCCAAGATGATCTTTCAAAAATGAGGCTCACTCCCCAGCTCCCCAGGTGCTCGGTCCACCTGCAGCTTCTTGGAATGGCATCTGAGAACTTCCTGCCCATCTGTCCCCACGGTGTCCTCCAAAGTCCCCTCTGTACCCTCATGTCCTGCCTCAGGACTCCTTGGCCTGTCAAGCCCCAGCTCACTGGTTGCTTTCTCTGCCTCTGGGCCTGCCCCACTGTGCCCCCCCACCAATGGTCGGGAGCCCCCTCCCTACCCCATAGCTTCTAGCTTCCTTGCACTGGGATGGCTTCTGGCAATCTGTGTCTTGATACAGGAGCTTTCCGAGGACGGAGAGCCTCGCCTACTCCCAGAGTAAAGCAGGGGCCATGAGCTCGGTCTCCACCGGGACCAGAGGGGTAGCATTGTATTAAGGGGTTTAGCGTAAGAGTACCAAGAGTTCTGGGGACTGTGGCAAATGGGAGAGCCGTACCCTGGATGGGCAGCCATCTCTTGGTGCCAATCAGCCATTGCCTTGCAGAAAGGTGGAGCAGTACCAGCCAGATCTCCCCCCACCCTTTTTTTTTTTCCCAAAAAAGCCGGAGAGACTTCATGTCCCAGCCTCTTGTGCAGCTAGTTGGGGTCACATGACTAGTTCTCGCCAATGGATGAGAGTGGAAGCTATGTGTGTCACTTCCAGGAAGAAGTAGTTAAAACGGATCCCTACCCCCCTCAATCCCCCCATCAATGTGCTGCTCACAGGACTTCAGTAGTTCTGGTGAGAAAAAGCATCCAGGACTCGGAGGAGGGGAGAGCCACAAGATAGAAAGAGCCTGGGTCCCTGTCACCTGACCGGATGCACCATCACATGTTTGAGATAGAAAAAAACTCTTCACTGTGTTACATTCTGGATTTATCTTGAACAGGATAAGGGTTATGTGGATGAATAGAGGTGGATTTGTCAGCCCTTCTCTGTTCTTTCTTCCTGAGAAAGCATCTGAGGGCCCCGGAAACCCGTGCTGAAGGAGGACACTCACCCTTAGCTTCTGATGGGTGCTGGTGGGCAGGGCTGGGACCACTGCCTCACCCCCTGACATGGATCATCTTGGCTGTAAAGGTGACAAGTGACCTGAGAGTGTGGGGGCCCAGCTTGGGTGAGGGTGTCCAAGGGCATGGGGTGCCCAAGCACCACGGATTCATCTTGAAGCCCACGGGGCAGACTCAGGGTGGGAGGGGTTCCCTGCTCATGGGGGCTAATGCTCATTACACGCTCGACACGGCACTGGGGACCCTCCATTCAGCTGTAGCAAAGTTAAAAAACTTGACCTCGTTCATGGAGATGTGCTCCCCCATCTCTGACTCCTGGTCCCTGCTTTCCAACCTCCTTGGTGTATCCCAAGGCTTCACAGATGCTGTTGGTGCCCTGTTGGCATCCTCTGAGCATTTAGTGTTTCAGTACATTGCAGGGGTGGGGGTTCTCTGAGCTCTTCCAAGGGCAGGTTGGAAGTGTCAGGGTGTTCCCTTTCCAGGAAGAAGTCCTTAGCCAATGAGGGAGGAATTGGGGAATAAATGCCCCAGTTCCCTCACCCGGTGGTAGGAGGATTGAGATGCGTCCTCTGCTGGGTCTCCCGGTGGCCGTGGGGTGGGCTTGAGCCCTGGTTGCCCTTGATGGCAAACTGCTTCGTAACTTACCTTTTATCAGCTTCCTTCCCTTCCCTGTCCCATTTCCCAACCTTCTGGGCTCCTTTTACAAACCACTTGCATGCAAATCTCAGAGTCTGCCCTTGGAGAACCCAACCCAAGACACAAAGTACGGTTTACACCTTGGGACACGGAAATTGATTTCAGGTGGTGCTGGTGAACTTTTAAAGATTTTTTTTTTTTAAGATTTTATTTATTTATTTGTCAGAGAGAGAGAGAGAGGGAGCGAGAGAACTTTTAAAATCTGACTCCTCACCTGTGCATTTAAGCAAGTGTTTAGGAAATAATAGTAGTGATAGGACAAAAATAGGGGAGGTGGTATGATGGGGAGGGTGGTATGAGCTGGTATGAGCGGTCTCTTTGCCCTGGTGAGAATGTGAGCACATGGTTTAGATTTTCCGAGCCAGCGTCAGAGTGGCTGTGTCCCCCTTTATGCCAGGACTGCCGGGAAGTTCAGAGAGAAACCTGCTCGATTGCATTTTCTCCCTGAAGGAGGGCCCTCTTCCGACGTGGCCTCTCAGCTTTCCGAGCTCACACTTGACCGGCGGTGTGTTGAGTCACCTGGACTGGCTGCGTCACAGAACCGTATTGGCAAGTGGTTGGAAATGTATTATAAACAAATGAAGGATGTCTTGAGTATAGGAGCTTTGGAATGGAATGTACCTGGACTCAAATCCCAGCCTCGCAACCTGGGAGACCTTGAGGAATCACACCATTTCTTGGACCCTCGGCCTCCTCATCTACAAATGTGGATGACGGGGGCCTACTTCCTAGCGAGGGTCAGATTAACCGACTCCATATAAAGCATCAAGCACAGAGCTTGGCAGATGGTAAGCGATCGATGGGAACGGTTATGATGATTACCATTATAGGTAATCATTCTGTCCAGCTAATTATAGGGACTGTCATTGCAGTAAGGCAAGGAGCAAACTTGGGGACCCTGAATACCCCATGTCAGGTGCAACCCTGAGTCTAGTACCGAGGCCTGATAATTAGGAATGGAAAAGAGATCACAATCGCCAAGCCAGGCTGAAGCTCTGTGAGGGTCTGTGTGCTTTGCCGCAAAACTCGTAAGACCTGCCACAGTGCCCAGCATCTGCTTAATGCAGTTGGCACTTGAACAGGAGGGGGAGGGACGCCAACTTCCTGCAGTCAGAAATCCATGTGTAATTTCTGACTCCCCCCTCCAAAATGAACTACGAACAGCCTTACTGATAATATAAGCACTCAGTTAACACGTATTTCCTGTTATATGTAGTATAGACTGTATTCTTACAACAAAGTCAGCTACAGGAATGAAAATGTTATTAGAAATCATAAGGAAAATACAGTTTACAGAACTGTATTTATCCAAAAGAATCTGCAAGTAGACCCATGCGACTCAAACCTGTGTTGTTCAAGGGTGAACTGGATTTGTTGAATGAATGAATGAATGAACAAATGAATGAGGGAACAAATAGCTCCGCTGGGCCAGGGCATGCGGCTCTGTCTGTAGGCATTGTGTGGCAAGGGTGTCCTAGGCCCCTTGGAGGCCTTCTTGCTGTGGATTTCAGGGCCCAGAGGCATTCTTCTTGGATTTCAACCCAGGACTGGGCTATGTCCCATTTTATTGTTAAGAAAACGGAGACACAGAGATACAGAGCCATTTGCCCGAAGTCACACAGGTACGGAGTGGTGAAGCCCCAGGTCGTCAGGCAGCCCCTTCCTCCCGGCCCGACGCTACCCGCACTTCTGGGCCCGGAGTCCAGTCCTCTCCCAAAGAAACAAACTTGTTTCTTTCTCTTCCTCACTGACCACAAAGACTCAGTTCTGTCCTCAGAAATATTTGGAAAGTTTTATTTAAATGTTTTGTGTTCCCTTTTAACCAACACCAAAAAGAGAAAAAAAAAAAGATTTTTTTTTTCCTTTTCAAACAGGAGTGTCCCTTCAGAGAGGAGTGGGCATGTGTGTTAAGAGCTGAGAAATGTCTGCCTGTGCTGGCTGCTCTTCCCGGCCCAGGAAGCCCTGGGGCCGGACGGCCAGTCCCAGCTCACCTTCTGGGAGCCCCCAGCAGCCCCGGGATGAGTGAGCAAACCCCCATCTCAGGGAGAAGAACCGGGTCTCCCCAGCACAGAGGGACATGAGTATAATGGGACCTGGTGGTTCCAAGAGGGGAGGGGAGGGGAGTGGGAAGGTCAGATCCAGAATGTTCCATGGAAGCTCCAGGACCTCCAGGTCTGGAGAAGTGTGTTTGCTAGAAAAATAAGATGCTTTGAGAATTTCTGCAGTCAGCCTTCTCTGCCTGCCCAGAGAAACCTACTCTGTTGGCCCAAGGGGCAACAGGGAGGGAGGAGAGGCCAGAGGCCAGGAACTAGTCTGGCTCCGGTGGAGGATTCCAGAGGGGAGCGAGGCTGGGCAGCAGACTTTGGTTTCCTGGGTCCTCTTTCTGGCAGCTGTTGAGGCTGTGAAGGGCCCCGCTACCTGGCCCTTGAGGGGCAGGCTCCCAGACGGTGGGCCGTGCTGAAAGGGGGAGGCTGGCCATCTGTCATAGGCTGGTGGGTGCCTGGGCCCTGGGCCCTCAGAATAGGATGCCCAAGGGGAGCAGAGCCAGCAGGAGGAGAGGCCCTGGAGAAGGGCCACCTGCTGAGCTGGCCGAGGCACAGTGGTCCTGGTTGGCACCGATACAGGCCGCGTAAGCCATCACATGGGGAATGTAGTTCTGCTCGTGGACGCCATGCAGCAGGTGCGCCATGGGACCCTTGGCGAAGACCGCGACGTCCTCCCCGCCATGGGTCTCATAGCGCAGGGGCACGGCGGACTGCGCCTGGTAGTTGTTGTGAGCTGTGGGCCAGAAGAAACACTTGCTGAGAGCCTGCCGGGGGGGCTGGGCTCTGCTGTGGCTTCCCCCTGCCCTTCCAGGCTGGCTTGAATGCTCTCCTTCTCTAGAGGAGGACACAGAGGCTCGGTGCAGGGATGTCACTTTGTGCAAGGGCTGCGGGATTTGGGGCAGAGTCTATTCTGACACAGAAGCCTCCCCTCGACCCCCAGAAGAGAAAAATCCACCTCCTCTGGGCTGTTTAGTGAACCCAGAAGAGCCTCTCACTGGGCTTGCTGAGAGCAGCACAGTGAGACCCCCAAGGACCACTGGGGCCACCGTAAGCAAATGAACATTTAACCATACGGAACTAGAGGGGCACATGGAATGGAGAAGGCTCAGCTCCAGGGAATTACAGCCATCGTGGAAATGGCAGTGGAACAGCAAAAGGTGCTGGGAACCACGTTAAGCCCTTCAGACAGCCCTGAGAGGCAGAACTCGTTCACGGAAGAAAGGGAAGCTGGGAAAGGCAAAACCGCACACCCAAGGTCACAGAGCTGCTCCACGACGGATGGGGAGTTGACCTGAGATTGTTCTGATCCAAGTCCTGGCTATTTGGAGCCTCCCCCGACCTTGGCCACGAGCCTACAGTATACCCAAGCCCATCCCCATGGGGTGCCCTGCCCCGGATTTGGGCAATCTCACCGTAGTCCACCATGGAGACGTTCTCGCGCTCGCCACCTACCACCTTGTAGCCAGGCCCATTGCCGTACAGGATGGCGGTGAAGGGCTTCTTGTCCGTGTCACTCACCATGGGGGCCAGGCCTGTGCAGGAAGGCATTGGCCCAGTGATCTTGGAGCACCAAGACTACAGCTTGGCGATCCCTAGATCCCCTGTGAAGAACCTTCAACCACTTGATGAAGCCACTTTCTCAACCTGACTGAGTTCCCACCAACTACCTCTCTGTTTTCATGGTGCCCACATTCCTCCCGATGGCGGTCCATTCCCCCCAGGCCATGTGTCCATCCTCTCTCTTTCTTTTATCCACCCATCACCCAGGTGGCCATGCAGCTCCCCACCCGAGCACTCCCTATACTCATCCTGTAACGGCGCCCGTCCTCCAACACTACCTTCTCTTCCTTACTCCATTCTCACAGAGTCCCACCCATGCCAGGCCCGGAGCTTGCTGCCTCTCCCACCCTACTCCCGCTCCCTGATGGGCAGACTGCGGGAGTGCCCCGTGCCCACCCCAAGCAAGGCCCACTTACCAAAGATAGAGTTGCCACGGGGGGTGTACCCCCCAAAGGTAAAGACGTGGGAGTGGTCTGCAGTGACGATGGTCAGCGTGTCTTCCACGGAGGTCATGGTGCCTGCCTTCCCAATTGCCCGGTCCATCTCCACTGCCTCGTGCAATGCCAGCTTGGCCTTGCCCTCATGATGCCCGTGGTCAATCCTGCCTCCTTGAGACACCAAGGCAAAGGCCTTAGGTGAGGGGGAGAGCTGCACCCCCAGGTCCTGTCACATTACTGCCAGAGGCACCATCTTTGATGGGGAATGGCCACGTGCCAAGTACCATGTCAGACGCATCATGCCGCCATGCAACTTTTACAGCATCTCAGTGGGGACAGGTTGTGGACCAAGGGTCCATGCATGGAGAGAGCGAAGCCAGGATTTAGAGCAGATCCACCTGATTAAAAAGCTGGTGCTCTGTCCAGCACCCCTCACGGCCCTCAGAGCAGCTTCTCCAACTCCTCGAAGAAGTCGGAGACCTCTGACAGGCGGAAATGAACAAGCATGCCTAAGGGCCTACTGAGTGCCAGCCATAACAAGCTGGTGTCTAGTTTCCCCTTCATAACAATCCTAGGCAGAAATGGGTATAAAATCAGCCCCATTTACAGATGGGTCAACTGAGGCCTTAGGTGCAGAAGTGACGTGCCCAAGGTGGGATGACTGGGATTTGAACTGGGGTGTAACTCTCATTTTCCATACCTGGGCAGTGCCCATGGCAGGCCTTCATAAAGGCCTCTAAAGTCTGTGCCACCTCTCTCCCACCTCTCTCCTAGGTGGGTGCAAGAGGCCTGGCTTCAAAGTCATGGCCAAGGGCTGCATGACCTGAGGCGACTCCTTCTTGTCTCTAACAGGAGGACACTGCCTGAGTGGACACTCCCACTTCTGAGGGTCCTGAGCCTGGGCGTCCTCCCTTCCCATTGGCCTGAGCCTCACCACGCTGGCCTGGCAGGCTGGCAGGGTGGGTCCTTCCTTTGTTGTGGTTCTGGGAGCAGTCACAAAGAGGACTGCTCCCAGGGGAGCCCGTGTTCACCACCACTGGTTCCTGGCTGGGTCCTGTTCAGGCCAGGCTGAGACCGCCATGCTTGAGTGGGAACCCTGGGGTTTGGCAAGAAAGCTGCCAAGCCAGGCGGCCGGCCGCTGGCCTCTGGAAGGCAGAGGGGCCTGAGTGTGTATATGTGTGGTGAGTATATATGTGCAAATGTGTGTGTGTGTGTGTGTGTGTGTGTACAGGGAGAGTTCAGTGAGGCAACATCTGGAACCATGGGAGACAATGGCTGTTAGAACTCTGGAAGATTCTGGGGCACCTGTGGCTCAGTTGGTTAAGCAACTGCCTTCGGCTTAGGTTATGATCCCGGAGTCCCAGGATCGAGTCCCACATCTGGCTCCCAGCTCCAAGGGGAGTCCACTTCTCCCTCTGACCTTCTCCCCTCTCATGTTCTCTCTCTCTCAAATAAATAAAATCTTTAAAAAAAAAAAAGTTAAAAAAAAAAAAGAACTCTGGAAGATTCTGGAAACTATCACATTCTCACACTTCCTATTGTTATTGACTTGGCTATTGTGTAAAAATAATAATGGTAATAATAGAAACACTGAAGATTTATTTTCTGCTGGGCTCCGTTCCAAGTACTTTATGTCTCTGAATGCAATGGATGTTAATAATCTTTCTAAGACAATTTTTTACCTCATTTTACAGAAATGTACGGGCAGAGATCATACAGCACCAGCAAAGAACCAAAGCCTGACTCTAGGGCCTCCCTGCATGCTGGGAAACCCCATAAACATTGGCACACAACACTGCCAACTCCTAAAGGGACCGACTCTCCCAGTCTGGGGGATCTGGGACATCCCAGGGTCATGAATCTAACCTTGGCCTCACAAGGGCATAGTAACAGCAGATGCCTGCCATCCAGCTGAGAGCTCCCTCAGACTGATAGGTATCTGACGTGGAGGACCTGGACCTGTCTTTTGGGAGGAGGGAAGCTCAGGAAGGGACCCCCAAAAGGAAGGCTCCCACCTCCTCTTCTGGGAAGCCTTCCTGGACTACTTGGCCTGACAGGTGATCCTCATGCCTAAAGGAGAACAGCTTGTTGGGCTGGGAGTTTCAACACCATGCATAACCCGTCTTCCCCAAAAGGAATTTAGCCTTCTCCCCAAAAGTGGATGGTTGTCTTTGAGAGTTGGAGCACCCCATCCCCGGACCCGAAGGCCATATACCCAGAAGCTCCCAGGGAAGTGGCCCTACAGCCTGGGGCCCTACCTTCCACCAGCAAGAAGAAGCCTTTGGGGTTCTTGTTCAGAATCTTGATGGCTATCTCCACCATCTCGGAGAGTGATGGGTCAGTCACATTGTTCCTGTTCAGCTCGTACTGCAAGTCCACCGGCTCAAAGAGGCCTAAGGAAGATATGGACGGTGAGGTTTTCCTGTGACCCTGCAAGGGGGACACCCCCCCCCGAAGGAGCCTGGGCTGTCTCAGGGAACACAGGTTCCCCACACACAACTTGGGGTTAGAGCAAGCCAGGAAGAAGCTGCCCACAGGTGGGTCCAAACTGTGCCCAACGCTGTGGGAGCACAGCCTTGTTTCCCCTTCACAGCCACACTATGGCAAGGGGATCACCACATGCATTTTACAGAGGAGACTGGTAAAGGGATCACTATGTCCATTTTACAGAGGAGACTGGTAAAGGGATCACTATGTCCATTTTACAGAGGAGACTGAGCCACGGGTGCTCAGTAGCTTGGTTTCTTCAGCTGCTAAGTAGGTGATCCAGGACTCAAAATCCATCAGTGCAGTCCCAGGTCTCAGGGGCTCCAGACACGGCACCGCAACCCCCTGGACAGAAGACCATGGACTCAATGGGGCAGCTTGGGTGTGTACTTACATGTCACGAATAGGTCAGGCTTGAAAGCCATAGTGCCCTGCGCAGGGAAGTAGCAGAAGCTTTGGCTCACTGTCCCTTCTGTTCCCTGAGCTTAGTTTTCTCACTTATGAAATATGACTGATCTATCCCTTGCCCAGGTCACAAGAGTCCACATGTACCAGGTTGGTGTTCCTGCCCTCAATGTTCCTTCCAGAGCACCCTGCCCCTTCCATGAGTATGTGTACAGCCAGCCAAGAGGTGCAATGGACAGAATGCTGTGTGCTATGTGCCCTTCTAGGAGCTTTGGAAGCACAGAGACATCAGCCTCCAAGATGGTGCCCAATAATCCCTGCCTTCTGAATTTACACCCTAGTGTGTCCCCTCCTACACTAAGACGATCCTGCGTACCCAATAGAACACCACAGAAATGATGCTATGTGACTTCCACACCATGACATAAAATATTATGGCTTTAGCCCTGAAACAAGCCGCCATGTTGTAAGGACACCCCACCAACTCTACAGAGATCTCCATGTGGCAAGGACCTAAGGCTTCCTGACAAAAGCCTGCACCAACTTGCTAGCCATGGGAGGAAGCCATTTTGGAATCCCCGGCCCCGGTCAAGCCTTCGAATGATGGCAACCTCATGGGAGACCCAGCTAAGCGGCTCGAAATTCCTGACCCCAAGAAACTGTGTGTAGTCATAAATCTTTACTTTTGTTATGTATTTTTTACTTATTTTTCATTTATTTTATTTTTTGGTTTACTCTTCTTTTAAACTGTTTGGAGATAATTTGTTTGGAGATAACAAGTAACTTACAGAAAGGCATTGGCTCTTGTGTGCTCACAACAACCCTGAGGCCATTTGCCCCATCTTACAGAACAGTCATCATTCCTACTTTACAGAAGAGAAAACTGAGGCGCAGAGAGGAGAAATCACTTGCCCAAGGTTGCACAGCTTATAGGTGGTAGAGTAGAATCTGAACCCAGCACTTAGGCTCTAAGGTCCATGAGGGGGCCTGTTGTGCTACGTGGGAACTTACACAGCTCTCCACAGCCTGTGTGTGGCATAGGGTGTTTTCGTGTGACCCAGGCAAGCAGAGAGTGTGTGTGTGTGTGTGTGTGTGTGTATCTGGGAGATCCTCCAAGGTGCCCAGCTTTGAACCCATAACCTCCAATGAACACCCAGGACGTAGGAGCTGTGCCCCTTGGGAAAGGTTTGCAGATTTTGCCACCACTCGCTGGGCACAACAGCCAGGTGGGACAGGGGACCCAGGTGTTGGCATGGCGGGGCTCAGGGCCTCATTCCACCAAGCCAGGGCCCCTCCCATGCTCCCCACTCCCTGGGGGAGGACCTCCAGTCAAACCAGCAGAGACAGCCTGGCGGGCTTCTGCCCAGGCCACACAGCAGGGCTGGCTCCAGGCCTCCTGCCCCAGCCAGGGGTCAGATTTACCTGGGGCGTGATGCTACTGGGCTGCGGGGCGCATCCCAGTCTCCTCCCCAACCTGAGCTTCTGTTTCCCTTTGTGCTCAATGGAACCACTCACTCTGCACAGGCAGCAGATTTCAGGCCCAATTCTATGAACCAGAACCCCTTCCACACCTCTCCCAGGTCCTAGAGCCTGAGAGCAAAGGTCCCTAAGTAGGGGGAAGGCTAGGGCCTTGGGCCCCCCCAGGTGCTGGACTCACAGCCCCAGCCCCAGGGCACCCAGCTGGGTGTCCTCCCTCCCACCTCTCCCCCCCACCCCACCCCCACTTACCCAAGAGATAGTCCACAGTGTTGGGGTCAAGGGTCAGGAGTTCGGTGCGGTTCCAGACGTAGTGAGAGTGCTAGGAGGAAGGGCCTTTGTCAGCCACATGGGGGCTGGGGGGTTGGGAGGACTGACCCCAGCTGGTCTCGGGGTCTAGGGAATATATTTGTTTCCTTCAGCCCTTTACTAATCCCTCCTTAAGGCTCTATCATCTGCTTTAAAGAAATGACAAACAAGCAATTCTAATGAAGGGGAATGAGAATGGAGAGACCAGGGGGCACTGTGAGCCCAGAGGCAGCAACAGAGAAGAATTCCTTGTGGAGGTGATGTGATGTCCTCATGGGGCCCTGGAGGACAAGAAGAAGCCAGTGACCGCCTGGGGTCAGGAAGGAGAGTTTCAAACAGCAGTGATGGATCATGGAGGCAAGAAGAGGAAGATACAGGTCACCAGGGGCCTGGAGTGTCCATCAAGAGGTAATCACTGGGTGTATGATAGATGTTGTGGACAGCCAAGGAGGAAGTGAAGCTCTAGCTCTGCACCAGTGACCCCATCGGAGAGGGTGAGGAAGTGTGGCTGCCCTAGGACAGAGGCCACAGGAAGAAGCTGGCTGACTTATCCGGAGAGGGCACCACTCAGCAGCTGGGCTGGGGGCCACGGTACAGGTACACGGAAGCAGCTGTGCATCCACAGGCTAGCCCCTTGCCTTCTCTGGGCAATGACACCAGGATCTGTGGTTCTGGAGCCTCAGGGGCTGTTATGGGAAGGAGGGCGGGAAGGCTGAGGAAGTGCCTGGCTTTGCTGAGCTGGTTCCCCTGTGTTACCTCATTCGGTCAGGCACATTGGCCCTATGAGGAAAGTAGTTATTCCCATTTTGCAGACAAGGATACGGAGATCCAGAAGGCAGAGCCACGCGGCGGTAAAAGGGGAGTCTGACTCTAGAAGGGTCCAATCTCTCCTTCTTAGAGTCTACACTGAGCTCCAGGGTTAAGCACCTGCCCAGGTTAGAAGGGTTAAACCCTGGTCCCATGTTCCACGTAGAGAAACTGAGGCTGGGAGGAGCCGGGTCTCTCTGGCTTGGGCCAGGAAGGGGCTCTGGCCTGGCCGGGGATGACTCAGACGAATGGGAAGGGTTCAAAGCGGCTCAATCGTGCCCTCACCCACCCTGTGGGGGCCATCCTCAGGCCTCTGCCCCCACCTTGCTTTTGGCCCAGGCTCATCCCACAAGCCCCACCCCCACCCCGGGGGGCCAGTCCTGGAACCCTCAGAAACCCAACCCCAGAGTGACATCAAAGTGGCTCCCAGGCTGCTCCCCACTGTCTTCAGTCCTGACCACAGTCATTTCCAGACCCCATCTGCCCCAGGCCCAGCGGCTGCCACAGCCACTCCAAGGAGCCAGCACTCAGGCCCTGCCAGGGCTCCAGCCTTTCTTCCCCAGCACGTGCCCTCACCGCCGGGGGCCAAAGCCAAGTCACGATGGAGGGCTTCCACCTCCCCTCATGGCTCGCGCACTCCCCTAACCCCCCCCCCCCCCTCAGGGCTGGTCAGCCCCTCCCTTGTGGTCTGTCCCCTCCGGGTTCCCGTAGCTCCTGGGCTCCTCGCCATCCAAGCACACAGTGATCCACAATTCCTTGCCCATCTGACTCATCCTTTGGAATTCATGCCCAGCGAGGGGCCCTGCACACAGTAGGGGCTCAAGGGGCTTGAATGTCCATGAAGGCGCTTCCATGGCCACCGTCCTCACTGCCCAGCTAGCTCCCCTGGGTGCCCGCCCCTGGAGGGAGGAACTGATTGATCACCTACTATGTGCCATTCACGTGTCTCTTAGACCATTTGGGCCCATCAAGGTAAGAATGATGACCCCCTCCCCACAAAGGAGGAAACAAACTGACACTCAGAGAGACCGGACCCAGCCCCTCCCAGCACAAGCCAGCCCTGTAGCCACGGGGCCCCGGGACAGGTTACCTTGTGTCTCGGTTTGAAGCTCTTCCAGATGTCGATGAGGTTCAGGCCGTCCAGCCTCGTGCCCCTAGACTTCTCGTCCATCTCATACTCCACGTCAGTTTTATTCTTGGGGAACATGTACTTCCGGCCACCCCCCATGATCACCTATAAGGGACAGGAGCCATCAGTACCCCAGGGTTCCAAGCCTCAAGAGCTGGGCTCCTGGAGGCGCTGGGGATACTGTGGACGCTTCTCCAGCTCGGAGAGTCTTGGTTTTGGTCCACACTGCCCACTCTGAGCTTCTGCTTTTCCTCTTGGGGAGATGCAATCATGAACATATGAGGACCATGGTTTGGGGCATCTGTGTGGAATGTTGGAGGTACTGATAACTTCTCCTACTTAGCTTTCCAGAAGCCTGACTCTGCTCCTGCTCGCTTAAGAGTAACACCGTCTACGGCTGACGGCATGTCAGGCACTAAACACTTCCGATACGTCATCTTAATCAACTTCATTACCAAGGCTGCAAGGGAACCTGTGTCCCCATTTTGCAACTAAAGAAATGGGAGCAGATAGGGGATTTTCCCCCCCTAAGGCCACACGGCCTTAGCCAGGATTTGAACCCAGGGCTCCCTGACTCCAGCGCGGGGGCCCTGGTCCATCTGCAGAGCTGAGGACGGGGAGGCCAAGAGCCTCCTCGCCTCAATGGGAAGCAGCATGCCGCAGGCAAGAGGCCGCTGCCAGGGAGGTCTCGGGGCCGCCCGGCCGGGAGCCTGGGCAAACAACGGCCAGCGCTCACGTCTGTGTAGTCCCCGCCAGGCTAATTTTACTCACCACGGCTGGTGTGCGTGGGTGGACGGACGCGGGACTGTTTGTTTTCCTTGGGAGTCCATGTTTGAAGTCCTGACTATTTTTAAAATGGGGCCAAGAGCATAACAGTCGCCGCCTGCAGTGACCGCCACACCGGTGTCCTCCTGTCACCGCGGGCGTCAGGCCAGGCCGCCGCCCCTGGACACCTTGGGAGAGCAGAGCCTGGCTCTGGCTGGCCTCAGATCCACCGTCCCAGGCCTGGCATTTCCTAGGCTCCAAGGTCTCCCTTCCGCTTCATTTCTTCCCAAGAACCCAGGAGTCCGGGCAGATAGCGGAGGTGGGGCAGGCGCCCAGGGCCAGCCTGGGTCATAGGGAACTGGAAAGGGAAGTCAGACTTGGGTCTGACTCCGACTCTGTCACTTACGGACCAAGGGCCTGTCACTTCACCTCTCTGAGCCTCAGTTTCCTCATCTGTAAGATGGAAGCAACACCCACTGGCAGGACAGCCGCAGAGGGAAATGCGCGAATACAGTGTTACAACGTGGTCCCAGCACCCGGGGGTGGCCCAGGGGAAGGTGTTCTCTCTGGCAGAAGCAGATGACACCAAAGTATTTCCAAAGAGGCAAGTTCCTCACGACCGGCCCCAGCCAGGAGCTCTGGGGGCAGGGCAGGCTCTGAAGGGAAGGAGAGGGGACCCTGGGTCACCGGCCCCCGGCTCCCCACCCCCTGGCTCCCCACCCCTGTTCCCACAGAACCTGACCCCTTGGCATTTTCAGAGTGGAAAATGAAGCCCCCAATCTTCTATGCCGGGAGCCTCATCATTTCCAGCCCCAGCAGGGACTTCACACGCTCATTAAACTCCCAAATAACAGACTTGCTGTTTGGCTTTGGGGTTTGGGTTTCTGTCTTTCTTTCTTTCTTTCCTTTTTTTTTTTTTTTTTTTTAGCAAAAGATATTTATTTTCAGGGCGGACACCAAGAGTTGTGTTTCATGTGCAGCCTGGGGGCCGGGGGGCTTTGGGACGGTGGAGATGCAGGAGAGGACGGGAGGGCAAAGTGGGAAAGAACAAAAGGAAGGGGGGCAGCCTTCACTCTGGCCCATCCCCTCACTCATGCCCCAGCATGTTCCCCAGTGACCCGAGGACGCCCATCCACCCTCGCCCCATGGAGAAGGCTTCCCTAAGCTCCTGTCCCCCTCTCCGGCTGTTCCTGGCACATCTCCCCAAGAAGCAGCCCCGTAATTACACCCTGCACTTGTACAACAAATGTTCTCACATCCATGACCTCATCTCGGCCTCTAGCGGCCCTGGGAGGGGGCAGGTGGGGCGCCCTATGCCTGTTGCACAGGTGGGGAAACTGAGGCTCGGGAAGGGGAAGCAACTTGCCCCAGGATGTGCGTCAAATGGAGGCAAAGTCAGGGCAGAGGCTTGGCCTCATCCGTGCTCACTAGGACGGGTTGCTAGGACTGTTTGTCCCAAAAGGGTGTGCTCAATCCGCTGCCTGAAAAAGGGAAGTCATGGGTGGGGAGAGGGGCCTTGGAAATTGGGTGGTGCATGGGGGACAGAGGGGGGGTCTGGGAGCCAGTCCATTTGTCTGGTGGTGGTAGAAACAGATGAGGGGTAAGTAGGACCTGGGGGCTTTCTCTGAGCCCCACTGAATCCCCTTTTTAGTTTTGGGGAGTAACGTCCCCTTGCGCCCTCTCCAGACCCCTGGCGTGGGTAACAAGAGCCTAAAAAAGGAATAAGCCGGAGGTCCTCAGTTAAGGACAGAGCAGGGAATCTCCCGAGAACTGAGGGAACAGTACCTGGGCCGTGTGTTTGCACCTGTGCACACGTGCTGGCCTGGGGCGGTGAAGCCAGGATTCCGGGCAGGCCTGTGTGGCTTGTACAGAATGCCACCACCTTCTGAGAAGGCACAAGATGTCCGGCCTTACTAAACTCTAAGGGCTTATTTTATCTGGATCTTGCAATGGGCAGACGAGGGAGCCACAAGTCACCAACAAGCCATCAAAAGGAAGCTATGGAGGGGCGCCTGGCTGGCTCAGTGGGTTAAAGCCTCTGCCTTCAGCCCAGGTCATGATCCCAGGGTCTTGAGATCGAGCCCCGCACGGGGCTCTCTGCTCAGCAGGGAGCCTGCTTCCTCCTCTCTCTCTGCCTGCCTCTCTGCCTACTTGTGATCTCTGTCAAATAAATAAATAAATAAAATAAAATCTTAAAAAAAAAAAAAAAAAAAAGAAGCTACGGAGGTTAAGTGACCCACAGCCACACAGCCAGCAGGCGGTGGGACAAGGGCTGGCAGCCGGGAAGCTGAACCACCAGCACTCGTGCTAACCACTGCCCGCACGGCCTCTGCTCCGGGCTTCCCGGTCGGGTGCTCGGATGTGTGCCTGTCTGTGCCCGAGGGCACGTGCAGGACAGGTACAGCCCTCAGATGGCCATGGGTCACCCCTACCTCCCCACGTGGGGGGCGGGTGGGCAAGGGGGCACTAGTGGAGCAGTGCCGGATCCCCACTTACAGGATAATCCCTGGGCGCCTGATTCTTGGGGTGTGGTGGCAGCCACACTGGGGCTTAGCCCTCAGCCCCACCGCGGAGAGAGCCTCCAGGGCTTCCCTGCCCCGACCGCAAATCCCCTAATGGGCTTGGGAGCCTCCCAGGTGTGTGGGGCGCCAGGCCGGCCGCTTCTCCTGAGCCAGCAGAGGCCGGAGGCCCATCAGAGGCCCCGCCTCACAAGCCTGCCTGTCCCAGAGCGGCCTGCACCCACAAACTCGCCTCGATGTCCCTGACGTTGTGCATGAGCTGGTAGGCAATGTCCTTGCAGCCCTGGCTCAGGGCCTCCGGGGGCATCTCGTTGTCTGAGTACCAGTCCCGGTCCGCAGAGTGGGCGTAGGCGGCACTGGGGGTGGCGTGGTTCACTCTCGTGGTGGTCACAATGCCCACAGATTTGCCTGGGGTATGGGAGAGGACAGTTGGCATCGTCTGGGGATGGGGCGCTCCAAGCTGTCTTCTCCTTCCCTCTCCCGACGAAAGAGTGGCCTCCCATCCGTTCCACTGACTGCCTGGGCCTCAGTCTCTCCGCCCCCCGCCCCAAGTCCTATGGGAATTGGTGGAGGGAATGGTGGGCTTCCGAAGACCCCCACAACACAGCACAGACTTTGCCTCTGTGGCCCTCCCACCTTGCGGCCCTTGAGCTGTGAGCACCCGGGCTGGGGTCCTCCCCTCCATCGTGCACCCTGCAGAACTCCCTCCTACAGGAAGCCCCCCACCCTGGGTGCCCTGCAAGAACACAGGGGCCCTCCTAAGGGCTCTCAGGTGGTGTGGCTCTGTCACCTTGTCAGTTGATCTCATACCCTGACTCCAAAGTTCCCAGGACACCAAGCGGGAGAAGAGCCCCTGCTTCTAGGGAGGAAGGACCAAGCCAACACTGATCTCCCACGGGGCCAGCACCAGGCTATGTTCTAGTTCTTCACCTTCCTCACCATCCCTATGAGGCGGCGATGTTTTCATGCCCATTTTATTGTCAAATAAATAGACTCAGGGAAATAAGCTAGGACAGGAACCCACATCTGCCTTCCTGCTCATGGGCGGGATTCCACGAATATCTCCCAGGTTCCCAGCCATGAGCTGGAAGAGCCCTGGAGAGCATCTTTCTCTGTTCTCTCCCCATTACCCAGTGGGGCAGAGGCCCAGACCAGTCATAGAGCTGGGCCCCACTCTCTACTACTATCCCACTCACCGGCATCCTTGGCCCAGCGCAGGATGGAGGTGACCTCGTTCCCCTGAGTTGTGTTGCACTGGGTACGCTGGGTCGCTGCGCTCACCCCCACAGTGCCCTCATTGGCCTTCACTCCACACAAGTAGGCAGTGGCCGTGCCTGCGCTGTCAGGGACCTGAGCGTTGGTGTTGTATGTCTGCAGGTGGGGAAGGGGGGTCAGGAATTGGCCAGGCCTTGCTGCCGGCCTCCACCTCACCTCCACTCACTCCATGAAGACCGGAGCATGATGGAGACAGAGAGGCCTCCTGTGCCCTTAGCCAAGCCCTGCTACCTCCCAAGGTCCCCCCAGAGCCAAAGTATCACTTAGCCGCTTGCTTTCTGCCCCCACACCCCATGCCCTGGCAGCCGGGGGCGAATGCAACCTTCCAACATGCAGGGGGGTGGGGGCTGGGTCACTCAGGCCTCCCTCCGGGTCTGGGGCTGTGGGAGCCAGCAAGGGGGCAAAGGAGGCAGGTGAGTCCTAGAGATGGGAAAGGGAGAGGGGTGTTCTTGAAAAAGTGACATGGGGGAGGCTGGGGCAAAGGGAGGAAAAGACAGGGGGAGCAGGATCTATAATGGGGAAAAACCTCTAATTGAGACCCCGAAGCTATGTGCCTGCCTGCCTTCCCCACCGGGCTGAGAGCTGCAGCCCAGCTCCTGCCATTGCCCCAGAAGTGAGCCCCGGGCCTGACCCAGGATGTCCAGAGGACCTTCATTACATTAACATCCCCAAGGCCGCCCCCGCCACCCCCACCAGAGACCCCAACAACAAGAGCTGCCGTCACTAATCGAATTCACCTGGAGGCTCCTGGGGGGGTGGGGAATGAACACAATAGGACCAGTGCAGAAGCATATAGGCCACAGGATTCCCTGGACAGCAAGGACAAAGCGGAAGAGCTCTGTGGTGGTGTTGGAAGTCAGAAGGGGGCCAGGGGAGACAAGGGATTGGGGGAGAGCTGGGGGGTCTGGTGGCTGCTGTCATGTTCAGTTTCTTAGCCTGGACGCTAGCTCTACAGACAGGCACAGTCTGCAATAACGCAAGCCACCTGCTGGGGCACATGCACTTTCCCCATACGGGTTATACTTCCATCGATTTTTAAACCAATGACTACGACCGTCAAGATCAAGTCTCGGCAAGCAGCTGTTGCTATCCTCCCTGCACGGTGGGGCCACAGAGACCCCAGGAAGGCCAACTGCCTCGTCCACAGGCCCGATTGCCCTGCCCTTCCTCCGTGCAGCCAAGACAAGAGGTGGGAGGCCTGGGCCTTCGCGGCTGGAGCTCACCTTGGAGAGGGCCACATAGGGGAACTTGTCCATCTCCAGCCTGGTCTCCTCCCCGGAGTAATGGTGCAGCTGACCCTTGAGGATACGGGCTGCCGTCACCGTGGAGACACCCATCCCTGCGGCAGGGGAAAGGGGGACTCAGTCTCTCCGGCTCCCTGCCCCTCCTCCTCTGGCACCACCTGCCCTTCTCTAGTTTGGGGCCAAGGCTGGCTGGGGTGTGGGCACCAAAGCACAGGGCTCTACAAATTTGACTCTGTGGCCCCTTTCTCTCACCCTTCCCCAGATCCTCAGGAACTTCCTGGCAGAGCAGACAGACCTCCTGGGTCCACAGCCTGCCCCCTCCCCCATCCCTTTAAACATCCCCCCTCCCAGGGCCCCAGCCTCTTCAACACAGCCCCCTCCACTGCAGCCTGGCTCCCTGGGCCCCTACCGAGGTGCCTGCACCCAGCTGTGTCCTCGCCCCCCCACACTGGTCTCACCATCTCCCAGGAACATGATGACATTCCTAGCCACGTTGGTGTTGAGATTCTGAAGCCTGAGGGCATACTTCAGGGTCTGCTGAGCTTGGTCTCTCCAATACTTGGGGTCTTTCTCTTTCTCTGCAGAGACAGAGAGGCAGTTATCTGGCAAGGGTAGGGGGCAACTTCCTGGCCCCAGACATTATGGATACCCCAACTTCTCGTGCCTGAGGGCAAGGCTGCCTGGATTTAGCGGAGGGAGCCAGGACTGTCTGCCTCCGCCAGCCACTGTGTGGTTTGTAGACCTAGGTCAGCCCAAGGCTCAGAGACGCCAATCAATGTGCCCAGGGCCGCACAGCTCTGGCTCCGCTCCCCAGAACCTGCGCTGCTTCCTTCCACCCAGTAGAGAGACATTCTGCTAAGGCAGCAAATGAATTGTGCAAGCACAATTAGGAGGGTAATGTTTAATCTGTTCAAGAAAACAAACTACTTTCACCTGAAGGAGCCCCCAGAGGTATCCAGCCATCAATTATAAACTGCCTGGCTTAGTCATTAAAGGCAGCAGAACCCTGAGTTAGCAACAGCATTGACTGCAGTACTGGAAAGCAAGATTGCCCTTTGTTTAACGAATCGGATTTAAAGCAGCCACACATAATCTCACCCCTGTTAGGAGAAATGAGCAAAGAGGAGGGTGTTCTGTGTCCCTGGTCTTGAGGAAAAACTGGGAACCAGGAATGCTCTTCTCCCCCAGCCCCCACTCCCTACCCTGCCCCCTCACCCATGTGTCCAGCAGTCAGTCCTCCAATGGAAAGAACAGAGTGGCAGTGCCTGAGAGACCTCAGTGACAACCACAGCTGTGCCAAGGACCCCCGTGGGGGCAGGTCACACCTCCCTAACCTCCACTTCCTTCCCTGTCAAATGCATTTATTTATGTAGATTCCTCTCAAGGTCACTATGCGGACAGGCTCAATAAATGACGTACTCGGGGGGCACCTGGGTGGCTCAGTGGGTTAAGCCTCTGCCTTCGGCTCAGGTCATGATCTCAGGGTCCTGGAATCGAGACCCGCATCAGGCTCCCTGCTCAGCAGAGAGCCTGCTCCCTCTCTCTCTCTCTGCCTGCCTATCTGCCTACTTGTGATCTCTCTCTGTCAAATAAAAATAAATAAAATATTTTTTTTAAAAATGACATACTCGACCCCCAAGAGATCACCATCCCGCATCCCCAGGAATAATTCCACACCAGACCTGGAATCCCTCTTGTTCCTCCCAGCAGAGGCCACGGGGGCTTGTCGGTGCCCCATCCTGCCACCCCCACCCCGGGAGCCCCCAGCCTCCAGGGCCACCACTCTTCTGAAGGGCTCTGCTGACTCACAGGGGCAGAGACCCCCTGCTGCCACCCCGGGCTGGAGTCTGCGGAGCCTCAGTCCTCCCATCCAGCTGTGAACCTTGAGGCAAATTCCCACCACCTGAGCTTCTGCCCCCAGGAAAATGGGAGTTACAGCTTCCTAGAAGCAGTTTTAGGATTGAGTTCAAGACTCAACAAATGATAGAGCCGGTGGCTTTGACCAGGGCTGGCTCCCATCTCCTTCTGCTTTCCTCCACACCTACCACAGTGGCAAGGCCTGGGTCAAGGCCCCAACATTCAGGCAGATGCCCCCTCCCCCCCCCCGACGACAGGGGCTGGGCTGACATCAGCCTGCTCTGCCCCCATTCCTTCTTTTTTTTTTTTTTTTTTAATTTTTATTTATTTATTTGACAGAGAGAGATTACAAGTAGGCAGAGAAGCAGGTAGAGAGAGAGAGAGAGGGAAGCGGGCTCCCTGCTGAGCAGAGAGCCCGATGTGGGACTCGATCCCAGGACCCTGAGATCATGACCTGAGCTGAAGGCAGCAGCCTAACCCACTGAGCCACCCAGGTATCCCGCCCCCATTCCTTTTTGATTCCAGCTCTGATCCCACTCTGCCAGGCTCCCAGCTCTGGATGCTCCCTGTGAGACCCGCAAAGACTGGTGAGAGCCCTTGTCTTTTCCACCAGCGCCACCCCCAGGGCCTGACCCTGAGAAGGGTTTGGTGCATGTGAAACTGACTTCATTGTCAGAGGAATGGCCTCAGAAATCATGGCCTTGGACAACAGAGTATCAGGAGGCCATTGTTTCTAGAGAACATTACAGGACATGCACAAATGCTCAGAATATAATGCTAGGGGAAGAGTACTTATCAGTACATACTGTACAATTCCGTGTACATGAAGTTCCAAACAGGCTCAATTCATGTATGGTGGCAGGAGTGAGTCTAGGTCACCTCCTTTGGCTTGGGGGTGGAGGGGCGGGCTTGTTTGTGGAGTGCATACGAAAGCCCTTTCTGTCCCATGACTGGAAATGTTCCCTCTTCATCTGGGTGGTGGTTGCATGGGCATAAAATATGTATAAAAACCCATGAAGCGATACACTTTGAATTGGTGCACTTTACTATAAGTTATACCAAATTTTAAAAAGGTGGTGGGGGGCGCGCCTGGGTGGCTCAGTGGGTTAAGCCTCTGCCTTCGGCTCAGGTCATGATCCCAGGGTCCTGGGATCGAGCCCCGCATCGGGCTCTCTGCTCGGCAGGGAGCCTGCTTCCTCCCCACTCTCTGCCTGCCTCTCTGACTACTTGTGATCTCTATCAAATAAATAAAATCTTAAAAAAATAAATAAATAAAAAGGTGGGGGGGCCTGGGTGGCTCAGTTGGTTAAGCAACTGCCTTCAGCTCAGGTTATGATCCTGGAGTCTTGGGATTGAGTCCCACATGGAGCTCCCTGTTCAGCGGGGAGTCTGCTTCTCCCTCTGACCTCTTCCCTCTCATGTGCTCTCTGTCTCAAAGAAATAAATAAAATCTGGGGTGCCTGGGTGGCTCAGCGGGTTAAAGCTTCTGCCTTGGGCTCAGGTTATGATCCCGGGGTCCTGGGTTCAAGCTCTGCATTAGGCTCTCTGCTCAGCGGGGAGCCTGCTTCCTCCTCTCTCTTTGCCTGCCTCTCTGCCTACTTGTGATCTCCGTCTGTCAAATAAATAAATAAAATATTTTTAAAAAATAACAAAAGAGGGACGCCTGGGTGGCTCAGTTGGTTAAGCAGCTGCCTTCGGCTCAGGTCATGATCTCAGCGTCCTGGGATCGAGTCCCATATCGGGCTCCTTGCTCGGCAGGGAGCCTGCTTCTCCCTCTGCCTCTGCCTGCCATTCTGTCTGCCTGTGCTCGCTCACTCTCTCTCCCTCTCTCTCTGACAAATAAATAAATAAAATCTTAAAAAAAAAAATAACAAAAGAAAGAAAATCTTTTAAGAAAATAAAAAATAAGAAATAAAAAAATAAAATAAAAAAAGAGGAGACCACGTAACACCACTACACACCCATCAGAACAGCTAAAAGGGAACAAATACAAAAGACGTTCGACCGTTGAATATCTGAAGATTTCTCACATTGTTGCCTGTCCATCTTTTCACTTTCATCCCTCTGTCTACCTTTCACTCAGGCGGGCTGTGAGTGTTGAAAAAGCAGGGACGTGGTCCCACAGAGTGACTGCAGGTCCCCAAGGATCCACCCTGAAAGGCATCATGGGATCGCAAAAGGGGGCGACGGCCTGAGACTCTGGCAGCTCTGGTTCCATCCCCAGCCCTGACGGGCTGTGTCACGGGGGGAAGGCCAGTCAGTCCCTTCCCTGCACCCCTATTTCCCCACCTGTTGAAAATACTCTTCCTAAGAGCACTCACTCCCTGCCTAGCACTGACTATATTGCGTGATTCCCACAAGGGCCCTGAGGAGGAGGAATTCCTGTCTCCACCAGACAGGAAGAGAACTTCCACAGGACAGACTGAGCCGAGGGGGGCTCCCCTCTCCCGCTGGGGCCGGGGCTGGGTATTGAGGTGTCAGACCGGATACAGATCTAGGTTGATAATGTGCATGTGTTACTACAGAAGGGATGTGGAAAATCGAGTCTTGTGAAACGTGAGTGCCACTCGGAAAGGAGGCCCAGTCTCCGCGGAGGTCTGAATTTGCAGCATGAGAACCGGAAACTGAAGAGTTAACATAAACAACCTGTCATGGAATGTGTTGGAGAATCAAACACAACCACACCACACCACAGAAACACTTCCGTGTGAGTGTGAGTCTCCAGTAAGAAACAAAAAAACGAGGGGCGCCTGGGTGACTCAGTGGGTTAAGCCTCTGCCTTCGGCTCAGGGTCTCTGCTCAGCAGGGAGCCTGCTTCCCCTCCCCCGCTCTCTCTGCCTGCCTCTCTACCTACTTGTGATCTCTCCTTCTCTATCAAAGAAATAAAATCTTAAAAGAAACAAAAAAACGAAACAAAACTTCTGTCGAATTCACCAGCAAAATTTAGACCACAGGGGAATGTTATCGCCATGGAGGAGTGTCAAGGAGACAAAACCAACAGGAGACTTAACATTCCAAGACTTGGCATAGTCTATACCCCCATTAAGGAACAGGATCATCTAAAGAGAAAGAGAGTGGCCTAACAGCAGCACGTGCAACAGCAGAGCTGGGATCTCCTGCTCTGGGAACATGTGTTTCCAGCTGTTAAAGCATTTGGATAGTTCTATGACTCCTGAACAGAAACACCACCCTTCTCCTATCCCACCCGCACTGGGGTTCCCCACCCTTCTGCCTGGTCCTCCAGCTTACCTGGCACAAAGGAGTTGGTAAGGCAGGTGCCAATGGCCAGCACTAAGAAGGGAGAAATCATGGTGCCCTCTCCAAGACCGGCTTTCTCTCCAGCCCAGAGGTATGATCAACGTGGGTGGGAGGGGATGGGCTGGCAGTGGTCAGATGTTAATTGATGTGCCGATCCTAGAAATTAAAGGGGAAAAAAAAACCACGTGGGCTACAGCTCCAGAATTCATTCGTCCATTCACTTACACATTCCCTAATTAATTCCTTATTTGTTGAGCACTGATCACCGACCTTGCATTGCATGGGGCTTGGCGTGGGGCTCCGACCCAGGCAGTCCCTCCCTCCGGAAGCTTAATCACGCAGTCATGTAAGTATAATGAACTCCATGCTACAAAGTGGTTCCTTCCCCATTTCCCAGGTGAACCCCCACCTCCGCTCCATCTGGAGCCCAGAACCCAGAGTTTGGTCTTCCTGGTAATGCTCCCCAAACCGCAGCATGCACCAGAATCTCTTGAAGGAATAGGCCCAGGGTCCACCTGCCTTTGCCCAAACTCCTGAGTTAATTTCCAACGAGCTCCCAGTTAAGGCTGCTCCTGCTCCCAATTCTGACTAGTCTACAGCCTTTTAATGACCCGTGTCCTGAGCCCATCAGAGACAAAACAGAGTCCACCCTTTCTTACAGGGACAACTGCACTTGCCACATTCTCTTCTAGAACTTGGCATTTACAGTGAGATATAAAAGCTATAGGGAGTGAGTGACACACAGGAAGTCTGGCTGCTAAGAATGCCCATTTCTGGGTGGTGACATTTCGGTGACTTGATTGCCTTTTCACTGTCTTTTCTGCATCTCCCAAATTTTCTTCTGTGTTGAGATGTTACCTTTATAATTAAAAAAAAAAAAAAACTGTTACACACACACACACACACACACACACACACAGGAAGGAAGGAAATACACCAAAGCATTAGCTGTGGTCTTCTCTGGGCAGAAAGACCAGAAATGATGATTTCCTCTTCTTTTTATTATATATATTTTTAAGTTTTCCACATTGCTTAAAATCGAGCACGTATTTGATGGCATCAGAAAGTTTTAAAATTGTGGTCATGCATCAGAATCACAACTGGTAACCCCAGTTGCAGCTGAGAAATGTACTAACCCTATTGTGTGTAAATGTTGCTGGAAGAGGAGAGATTTCAAATGCAACAGTTGCACAGGAAAATGTTATTTCCACCAAAACCGAGATAAAAATGATTACCCCATTTGGCGTATGTACCAATGGTGGTGATGTACCACTTTCTGCCGTTGAGTGTGGTGTCAGATAAGAAACCACGCTTCCACTAGCAAAGACGATCTTGATTCAACCTTAAAAATGTGTGCGCTGGGGGCGCCCGGGTGGCTCAGTGGGTTAAGCCTCTTCCTTCAGCTCAGGTCATGATCCTAGTGATCCTGGGATCGAGCCCTACATCAGGCTCTCTGCTCAGCGGGGAGCCTGCTTCGCCCTCTCTCTCTGCCTGCCTCTCTGCCTACTTGTGATCTCTCTCTCTCTCTCTGTGTCAAGAAATAAATAAAATCTTTAAAAAAAAATTAAAAAAAATAAAAAAAGAAAGTAATCCTTTTCTGGTCATTTCCCTCACCACACTGGGATTCTCTACGAGCTGGGACTTTGCCTTGTTTGTCCATACTCCAGTGCTTGGCAGTATTGGTAAATATTTACATCAGTTGAAAGCCAATGTTCTAAGGAGGGAGATGGGGGAAGGGAAGAATTACCCCCAAATCCTTCCTTTGTGTGGTCAAGTGCATTGGGCAGAACTAAGAGTATCCATTCACTGCTGAGGGCTGCAGATTGGTACAATCCCTTTGGAAAACTAGGAGCTTCTACCAAAGCTGAAATGTATATCCACCTTCTGACCCATCTATCTCCAACAGAAATGCACATGTGTGTTCACCAAAAGACGAGAAGGAGAACATTGGCATCAGCACCGTCGGTCATGGCCTCAGAACAGCTCCACCTCCAGCAGGATGGAAATACCCTGTGTGGGTTCCCAGAACAGAAATCTACGCAACAGTGAGGACGAATGATTGACAACTCCGCCCAACAACATGGATGGATCTTGCCAAGGTAAGGTTGAGCGGAGGAAGTCCATCCAAGAGTACGTAGAGAGTAATTCCCAAGATACAAAGTACAAGGACAAAGCGAGGGGTTAGAAGATCAAGATCAAGGTTGCACTTGGGGGCGTGGTGACTGGAGTGGGCACAGGGGACTTGGGACTGGTCTGCAGACTAGTTCCATGGGTGGATTCCATCTGAAATGTATATATAATATAATGATGTAGAATATGGACGCTTTTCTGCATGAAGGCATGTATGTTCTATTTCAAGCTCTCTAAGAGCTTAGGTAAACAATCTGCAAACACAGACAAAAGGCAAATGACCGGTGCACTGCCCATCGCTGTTTATGAAGGCTTCCACCATGACTTCTCACTAGGATCCACCATGACTTCTCACTAGGAAGCCCTACAGTGGACAGAGGGGGGCTACATTCTCCTCTATAGGTGAGAAAACCAAGGCTCATGATAGTTCACCATGTACCGAGAAACGGGACCCGTTGGGCCCAATACAAACAAGGAAAGAAGGATAAAGAAAAGTCAAGGGTGGCCCCAGGAGATCTGAAGGCCACATGATTATTCTTATTTGATTCTCTTCTCTGTCCGCTTGATGCTCTGGGAGAGTAAACACCATTTTCCCCGTCATTGGATCCCCAACCCTGTGCACACAGGGGCAGCTCTGTAAATGCTAACTTAATGAAAAGCCTCAAGATTCAGGCTGGAATGCTCTGAATTTTGGCCCCAGGTATGTGGCTTTGAGACCCCGCTGTCCTAGAGACAGACAGGTGGCTTCTCCTTGTGTTTTCTCCCACTGCCACTGCCTGAAAAGGAGAGGGGGCTGAAATCTAGGAAACCTTTCCAAAACAAAGAGTCTCCTCTGCTGGCTCCTCTCTTGGCCCCACCCCTCCACCCCCCAGAGGCTCCAAGCTTACTCTCTCGCAGCCCTGGTGACGGGCTCGGTGGGGCCCAGTCTGGGGCTGCAGGGGCCCCGGCTGCCCACCACCCTCTGCCAACACTCTACTAGCTCAGAATGGAGCCTCCGAGTGTGTGCCAGCCCCACTGTCCCCCCCACCAGCTAGACCGTCTCTGCCAGGCTCCCAGCTACATGTTCTGATTACTCATGACGAGTACGCAGAAGCCCTAACTGGGCTCTGGCCCCTGGAGAAGGAGCAGCTACTTGGCAGGTCAGGAGAGGGAGCAGGGGGTGCCGAGCCTTGGCCCTGAGGACTAACTCAGCATCCTGGGGCGGAGGGCATGGGAGCCCCTTAGAGCCAGGCAAAATGCGAGTCCTGGAAGGCTGGGTCTCAAAAGGTCCAGGGCAACTGACCCCTACAAATCACGACCATTTCTCCGGCACTCACGTGGTACCAAACATTGTGCATTGTATTGACATCTGTGGTCTTTCTTAATCCCTCACAGCAGTTGTCATTAGCCTCTTTTACACTTTAGGAAATTGAGTAAAGGATCTAGCAAGTCCGTGGCCAAGGGCGATTCCATCCCACGCTGACTCAACCTCTCTGGGCCTTGGTTTCCCCACCAGAGAGGGCGAGAGAGACCAGTGCCCACCCCTTCTCTATCCCACAGGAGCGAACTATAGCCAAATGAGTTTAGGGCAGGAGAGCTGGCAGGGGAGGGAGTATGGCCCAGGTGAGTTCTCCTACCTGAGTGGCCTGGCCAGGCGGCAGGTGAAGAAGCAGAGGAGGCTTAAGGCTAGGGTCAGGAAGAGGAGGCTGAGGACGGCTGTGAGGACCACGTCCAGGGTGGGGGACATAAGAGTCATCTTGGGGCAAAGAGGGCCCCACAGAGCACCGTGTATGCACCCAGGCAGGCTAGCCTTGGATGCTCTCTGCAATGCCCTGTGTCAGTGGCTGTGACCTGGCTTTGTTCCTTGGGGTTAATCTTTTGGGGATTAGCCCAGGAAGGATGAACTGGGAGGGGTGGGGGTAAGGGAACTGCCCATGAAGCTCCCCTCCCCACCAAGCCAGGCCTTCCCTACCCTGATGCCTATTCATTCAACTTTGTTCATTCATTCTTCAGTCCCAAACATTTAGTGAGCGCCAGCTGTGTACCTGGCTCTGTTCTGGGTACTAAGGATTCGTTGGCAGAACAGGATAGACATGGTCTCTATCCTCTTGGAGATCCCTGACCAGCCAGGGTAAAAAGAGCACCTACTAAGCAGCTGCCATCATGCTGGTGTTCCCCCCCACCCCCCGTGGGATAAAAGCACAGAAGGAAGGGAATCCCCAGCTGGCAAAGGCCATGATCCGTGACTCCTCTGAAGCAGCAACAGTGGCTGTTCCACCCCATTTACAAGCCTGGGAATGAGATTGCACTGAATCAGCCAGAAGGGTGAAGGGATGCCCAGAATAAGAGGAACTGTTCTTATGGAGCACTCACTGTGTGCCTGGTCCCATGATGGGCATCAGCATCCCCGTTTACAGATGAAGGAAACAGGAGCTCAGAACAGCCTGTCACCCCCACCCCTGCACTGCCCCAGAACTGGGAGAACACCAGCCCTGCAGGACAGTGGCCTTCAGTAAAATCACCAGTTATCCCCGCAGAGCCCGCACACACAGGCTGGAGGCAGCTGAGCTATCACGGCCTGCCTGGAGGTCCCTTTCCGGAACGGAAAGGAACCCCATATCCATCTCTCTTGGGTCTCAACAACATCTCCTCAAGCCAGGATGGGCTTACAGTTCCCGTCTTACAGACGGAAAGACAGAGGCTCAGAGAAGTGAAGCCCCTAGACATAACCAGAGCCCAGACACCACCTGCGGTGTGCCTTTGAGACCAGACCTTTTCCAGCTACAACTCCTGCCACCTGGGACCCCTCACACCCCATGGTACAAAGCACTCAAGGTCAGGGGAAGAGGCGTTTACCCTCTCACGCCAAGTGGTCCCCTCTTTCTGGTCCCAGAAGGGCCACTAGGCTCGCCATGAAGATAGGAAATCCAGCGGTATGACTCCATGAAAGACTTTTCTTTCTCAATAGGCCCTTAACTCAGACTGCATCAGACCAGCACAGCACGCTAGGGACACGGGCAGCGTTGGTTTATGGGCCCCAGTGACAGACAGGGAAACTGAGGCTCACCAGTAAAGTCATCTGGCCCAGCTGTCACAAGTCCAGCACTCTTTGGGTCAGGCCCCAGCGCACCCCTCCCCCCACCCCGAGCTGTGAGACATTGGGTCAGTCCCTGTGCCCCTGAGCCTACACCCATCACCCACTCGGGAGAGCACCTGCGGTGTGCCAGACACTGAGTGGGACACACCTGACCCTAGGCTTGTTAGCGAGAGAGCTGGCTCATTTGTCCCCCTTCCCAGGCGAGGGAAGGGAGGCCTGGGCAATAGTGGGAGGCGGGGCGGATACAGTGGTGGAAATGATTCAGGCTCACACAGATGGAAGGTGCTGACCATGCCCTGCACAGGACCCCTCAAGGAAGCTACCAGGAGGTCAGCCCTGCTCCAGGTTCCCTCCCCCACAGCTCACCCAGAGACCCTCCCTGCCAGCTCCCCGGGGCTGGAACAGCTCTAAATCCTCCCTACCCTCCAGCCTCCCAAATCAATAGGAGACCCAAAGAGGGTCACCTCTTGCTCCCTGGCATTCCCAGGCCAGGCCAGAGGGCAGTGATTTGTCCTTAGGGAGCCTCCCAGCTGGAGGTCACAGCCCTGGGAAATCTGGGCTGAGGAGGTCCTTTTCTTTTTTTTTTTTTAAAGATTTTATTTATTTATTTGTCAGAGAGAAAGCCAGAGAGCAAGCACAGGCAGACAGAGTGGCAGGCAGAGGCAGAGGGAGAAGCAGGCTCCCTGCCGAGCAAGGAGCCCGATGTGGGACTCGATCCCAGGACGCTGGGATCATGACCTGAGCCGAAGGCAGACGCCCAACCAAACCAGCTGAGCCACCCAGGCGTCCCCTGAGGAGGTCCTTTGAGCAGACTTCCCCAAACCAGGCTGCAAGAATCACTTGGGGGTGAATGGGGGGGAGGGTAGAAAGTTCTACTCCCAAGTGGTTTCCTGGGGAGGGGGACAGACTGGGAAAAGTATGAGAGTGATGGAGGTGTTCTTTACAGTGACCGGGAGGTATTAAAATATGTGTTTGTATCTGTACAACTCCAGCTGGGGGCTAACAGCCCTCACTCTTCCTGTATTGCCAGGTGCTGAGGACCTGATGAGCTTTGAGTGAAGGGGGCACAGAGAAAGAAAAGGGTGTGGCTGATTCAAATTTAAAAGGAGATTAAAGAGACACACCAACCCCCAAATTCCCATTCTCCCCCCAGGACCTGCTGAGTCATTCTGTGAGTAGATGACTTTGGGAAACACTGCTTTGCAGACTGTCCCACTGCCCAGACGGGAAGACTGAGGCCGAGAGAGAAAAGACTTACCCCAGTTGCCCAGCTCCTCCTTCCCATGGACACATACAGGGAACAATCAGAATCACAACAGGCAGAAGCCAGCGCCCTCTGGGCTGTCAAGTTGGGCCTTCCTGGCTCTTTGAAGGAGCTGTGGCCGCAGGAAATGCTGCGTGTTCCCTGAGCTGCCAGCGGGCTGGGGACTGGGAGGGGGGTTGGGGGCCTGCTAGAGCACCAAACTGGGCTGTAGCAGCTCCCCGGGGAGGAACATTTCAGCTGCAGGGTCAGAGAGAGGGGACATGGAATCCCTCTCTCAGCCAAGCCTGGTGTCCCTGGCAAGACTTGCTGGCCCGGACTTTATTCATTCAGTGACATGGCTTATTTATATAAGGCTTCCATGAAGCAGCCTCCGGGTACAGGGCTCAGGAAGGAATGTGTGGTTGTCAGAGTGGGCTGCAGGTCAGACCCAAGGAGGGACTTCCCCAGAGGGCAGTTGGCCAGATGCTGGGGACAGGGCAAGGCTCAGCCCTCCAGCTGCAGAGACACTCCACGTGAGCAGAAAACAGATGTGCGAGTGCCCGGGGAAGCCCGGGGTCATCCGGCTGCCGAGCCATTGCGTCTTTAAGGCTCAGCTGAGACACCAGCTGTCCCCGGAGCACTTCCAGTCTCAACATCTCTGTACACAGTGTTCCCTGGTCTAGAATGTTCCCTGCTATCCGCTCCATGAAGCCTTCCCATCATCGCTCCACCTTGATAGCTCTGAGGAGTTGCCCCGCACCCCTGCCTCAGCCCGGGCAGTGGTTATGTCTCCTCCCCAAGCTCCCAGAACCTGGGACGCTCAAGACCTTGGTCACGGTCCCCTCTACCAGAGCCTCAGAGAGCCACTGGTTGTGACCCCTTCGCCACAGCATGAGCTCTGCTGACAGTGGCAGCCCCGTGGCTGGCAGAGCCAGGTGCACAGCTGGGCGGCCAGGGAGTGTCGGCAGGTGGGTGAGAGGGTGGTGGGGTCCAGGGGGCTGAGTGGCCGAAGACGGAGCCCAGCAGCAGAAGAGCGAGCCCTGCTGCCAGGCCACCGGGCTCAGACCCTGCCTCTGCCCCTCCAGCTGGGTAGCTAAGGGCCACCAGCCCCAGCCCTCTGTGCCTCGGGCTTCTCATCTGCAAAGTGGGAGACCAAGAGAAACCACAGGGTTGTTGTAAGGATTGTAGGAGTTAACAGAGGGACCGGCTTAAAACAGACGGCAGGGCATGGTAAGTGTTCGGCTGACTGCCAGCCAGCGGCTGGGAGGAGGAGTGGGGGAGGATGCATGGACGTACAAAGGACGGCCAAGGAGAGGGGCACGTGAGGGTCGGGAGCGGAAGATGGACTGGCCGTTCTCTGCTCACTCGGCCAGGCAGCCAGTCACCCTCAGGGCTTTCCCACAGTCCTGCTTGTCTGGAAGGCCCCACCAGAGGCCGGCTGCAGAGTGCTAATGTGGCGGGAGGAGGGGGTATTTAGTGAAGGGAAAGGGAGTGAAGTTCCAGTTCTTCGAGTCAAGGGGTTTCCACGTCTCCACGCGGGAGGAAACAACCCACCATGCAGCCCGGCATGCTCTTTTCCTCTTGACGGGGAGAGAGAACATCAGGGATCGGCCAGGAAGGTTCCAAGGATGGAGGAGGAGGAAAGCCAGGCTGGAAAGATGGGGGGTAGAGATAACGGAGACGGGCGGTGCCCCCGGCAGGAGGGCAGAGGGGGCAGCCCAGACCGGGCACAAAGGGCTCTGCTCGCGCAGCTCAGCCTGGTCGGGAGCATGTCCTGTGTGTCCCTGCATACGGACATGCCAGTCCATCTTACAGGTAGGGACGCTGAAGCTCAGGTGTCTGCCACTTACCCGAGGCCACACTGCGGAGCTGGAATCAGAGGCCCCCAAAGGACCGGGTTCTGGAGCCAAAGCTTTTCTGGGGCTCCCTGGGGCATCTGGATGGTTTGGATGCCACAAACTGGCTTTGTGGGCAGAGGACTGAAGCCAGTCAAGGTCCAAGTGGTGGGAGGAGAGCTGCCACGGGGATGGGGGGAAGGGCAGGACCCAGAAACCCGTGTCTGGGGCCTGAGATGGCTGAGGGCCTGGGCAGAGGAGGTCAAGGATGGCTGCTCTACGGGCACACAGGCTTCCACCATCCCACGGAGAAGACATGGGGCGGACGGGCAGGGGAGGCAGGTGCCGTGTCTCTCCAAGGTGTCCTCCATCGTACTTGGGGGACACTCAGCACCCCTGTGGCAGAAGCCCCTCTGCTACCAGGACACCAGACAGTCCCATCCTCGCTCTCCCAATCAACAACACAAAAAGGAACCCCCAGGGAGAGTACACGCCTCCCCAGGGCCACACAGCACACCAACAGCAGGGACGGGGCTCCACAGAAGCCGGCTCCAATGCGGGGGCTGTGACTAGAGGCACAAGGCAGTCCGTGAGCCTAGCGTGGGTGCCCAGGTCTTGGCATTCCAAACATTAATGATCTGTGTCACCTAAAGAGAACCATTCAAACCGAGACCATCCTAAAAAAGCCCTCAAACCTACTCATAGCCCTTTCTCTGCACCAACCATTGTTCGAAGCACTTTACTTCCATCCACTCATTTACTCCCTACCCACCACCTACCACGCGGGCACTATTCTTACCCCCCAGTCTGCAGGTGACAGAGCAGAAGCACAGCGAGGTTGAAGTCCCTTGCCCAAGGTCACACAGCCCAGCCAGATTTCAACATTCCTTCTGGATGTTTTTCTCCCAGGGCCGAGTGTAAACCCCTAAACAGCCGGCGAGCCTGGAAAGGAACCACTTTGGCCCCAGCTGTAACGTGGGTCATTTTGTGTCTGTGGATGAATGGGCCACTTGCAGTTACTAGTGGGCTCGGGCTCCCTACACACCCATCCCATGTCACCCCAGCCCCCAGAGGGAGGGCTTCCTCCTTGTCCCCACGCCCTGTCCCCACTTACAGAACAGAGGTGAGGCGAGGTGACCTACCCGAGGTCAGAGGGCGTGAGTGAGCCTAGACGCAAGCCTCCAGCCCGACCCACCCCACCCCTATTCCAAGGGGTCCTGAAGCAGGTCCCTGGACCACCCCGGCTCTCCCCACTGCCCGCCCTCCCCCTCAAACCCACGCACCCTGGCAGCCTTCCCCTGGGAGAGGAAGCCACCATTCCACAGCCCCCATGTGGGCCCTGAGAGAGGCCAGACGGCTGGGGATGGGGGAAATAGGCAGTTAACTTGTAACCTGCTGGGTAGCGGCCAACACGAGCAGCATCCCTGGGTGGCATGTGCAGGGGGCTTGCAAACACGGTGCTGGCGTCAGAGCCAGGAGGACACGGATGTTCCCAGAGATAGCGAGCTGCAGCTGGCCCCGGATAAGCAAGTTCCGCACATTCCCAGAGAAACTTCCAGCAAGAGGAGGAGACTCCTGCCCTTGGTGCACTTGCCAGTGACCCCAGGAGGTGGCAGGGTAGGGAGACTGCCTCGCCCTGCAGGAAACCTGAGCCCACGGAAGCAAGGGTCCCACCCAAGGGTGCACAGCTCAGCAGAGTCCCCGTGGCTTACAGGTTTCATGACCTTGGGCAAGTCACTTCACCTTTCTGGGCCTCAGTATCCTCCCTTGTCGCAGGCAGACCATCACCGTGTGTGCCTATGTCACTGTCCGATTGGAAGCACGAGAATACAATAAACCGGGAGATAAATGCCCAGGGCTTGGCACATTAAAACACTCAATGTTAGCTGGTAGTAACGGGCGGAACGAGCATGCCAGGCCCCGTTCAAGGTGCCTCACATGCACTGACTCGCCTAACCCGCACAGCAACCCTCCTGTATGTGCCACCATTGCTCCCACGGTACAGAGAAGTTCAGTAACTTGGCCAAGGTCACACAGCTATGAACAGGACACTATGGAGATGGAAAGGGAAAGACTCTTAATGGAGCACCTACTATGTGCTGGAGCTTTTGATTCCGCCTTCCAAGGATCCTGTGAGGTGGGAATTATCAGCTCTGGGTCAGGAGACAACACAGACTCAGAAGTAGGAGGGAGGAGCAGGGTCACACAGCCATCGCGTGGGAGAGCTGGGATCTAGGCCAGGGCTGGCTGGCTCCACAGCCAGTGTACTTGCTACTACCCCCCCATCCCAGCCATCTGCCAGGACAACTTCCACCACTGATGGTAAGAGCCGAGGCCTCAGCCACCCCCGGTACAGGGAGCCCTGTGTCAGCGTGCCTGTCTCTGTATGCTCGCTGGAGTCCTCGAAGGAGTGCTGCGGGATATCCCTGGTGTGTGTGCCCAGCCCCTGCCCCACCACTGGCCCTGAAGTCAGGCTGTTCCCTCCACCCCCTGGGCCAACTCCCCTTGGGCTGCCTCCATAAGGGGAGTGGCTTTGCTTGGTCACAATTGCTTCCTCCCTCCCAGGTCAGCCTTGCCCGGTTTGTAACTCCCCCGGAGAGGCTGAGATGGGCAGGGGCAGCCCAGGGGTACAAGTCAGGGTCCTGGCCAAATATTCAAGAGCTGTTTCTTCATCTGTGAAGCAGGGATAATAAACGCCACTCTGCCTCCAATATCAGCTTCCGGGGAGGGCTTCCATACTATAAAGTGCTGTGCAGATGTTCCTAAGGCTTTCACGGCTCCCCTTCTGATGACCATAGTGGATCTCTGCTGTCATCTCTGGCCACCCGGAATCCATTCCCCCTTCCTAACAATACCGCAGTTTCCTTGGACAGGCACCCTCCCCATTTCAGCCCTGGGGTTTGGCCTGGATTGATCCCCACCCCCAGCAGCTCCAGGTGGGTCCTGATGGGCTTACCCTGGAAGACTTTCTCCACCTGGATGGTGTGTTCTAAGGGTGAGGCAGAGGGGAGCAGCACTGTGTGGGGCCTAAAGATGGAGCCACTCATTAGAATCTGGAGTCTTGGGTAACATTGCTTGAGTCCCTGGATGCAGCCATGCCTGAAGCTTGCCTCTGAACATCCAGGTTACATGAGCCAATTAATTCCCCTTATTGTTTGCAGGATTTCCTGTTTCTTGGAACACAGTCTGACCTCAGAACTCCAGTCCAGTCAGTTCTTCTGAGCCCCTTATAGTGTAAGCAACCACATCATGTCATACTCAGCCAGCTATTCCTACCAAAGGAAAAAGCTTACAAACAAGCTAAAGATGGGTCCATAAATTTCAAGTGCATGATTAAATAGGAGTCCAACTGAATACAAGTTAGGTTTTCTTTTTGGAATCTATAAACCCTTAGAATCATAGGAGGTCCTCGGACAGGATCCACAACCCTACTGCGGGCAGGACTGAGACCCTCCCCTTCCAAAATGTCAATGGGGTTTAACTCTTTCACCTGTTCCAAGTATCTGGGGTGTGCCTGGCCCTATGCTCAGCGCTGCAGGTGCAAAGCTCTGCCTTGTAGGCCCTTCAGTCTAGTGAACACATTTGCACTGGGTTTTATATGAAAGCCCCAGGAGGTCGGAGTACAGGGGGTAATACTGCTACACCCATTTCACGGAGAAAGAAACAGAGATGCAGAGAGGTGAAATGACCTGCCCAAGATCCTTCTGCAAAAGAGGGGGCCAGGCCAGGCCATACTCTGGGATCGGCCTGGCTCCAGACCCAGAGCTTTTTCTCCCAGTCACTGAGGTGCAGGGTTGGCACTGGGGCTGTCATCTCTCCGAGGCAGTCTGTGCTGCTGAGAAGTCAGAATGGTTTAAAGAGCTGAAGAAGAGGAGGAGGAGGAACCAACTGGCGGGCTCAGCTCTGGTAGAGAGTGTGACTCTTGATCTCAGGGTCATGAGTCCAACCCCACATTGGACATAGAGATTACTTAAAAAATGAATAAATAAAAATAATAAAATAAATGCAATTTTAAAAATCTAATGAAGAAAGCCCAGCATCATGGGCTTTGCTCCTTGCAAAGCCCCAGTGAGCAGGCCCATCTGGCTTTACTATCCTATGAGACTCTCCTGCAGGCTGTGGCCAGAGAGGGAACCAGGCACAACCCGGAAATCTAGGCCTCAAAAGCTTTCATAGGCAGCCCTGTGCGCCCCAAATGAGCTGTCCCAGCCTCTACCCTGCCTCGCCAAGATCCAGCTGATACTGACTGAGCACCGCTGGCACACCAGGGCCTTCCCTCCTTGTAATTCATCCAACATCTATCTGGCCAATTGCTGTTTACTGAGCACCTACTATGGCTGGAGGGTATTCTACACACTGAACAGAACCACCCAAATCCCTGCTGCTGGGGTGACCAGACAACAAAGAAGGAGCAAAGTCAACAGGCTACCAGGTGGTGCTAGGCCTGACGGAGAAACAGGAGGCAGTGAGGACAAGTGGCGATGGTGAGGACAAGCCTGAGCCGGCCGGAGAAGGCAGTAGAAGGCAGTAGTTCTCGCCACCGAGCATGTGATTCCCCAACTGCAGATAAGGAAACTTCAGGAAGCTTCAGGATTGAAGCTGGTGTCCGCCTCCGTCTGCTTGTCTCACCAGCGGCTGCTGGGCTCCCTGATGCCCTCTCCCCTAACCCTACCACAGGGCACTAGCTGCCCTTTGGCAGATGACGCAAGCAAGGCTCCGCCAGGTGAAGGCACAAGCCCGGGCCCGCAGGAGCACAGAGAGTCCGGGGTCAGCCCCGGTGCCAGCCTCTGCAGCCGCCTCTGGGCAAGGCCCACATCTGCTCCCGAGGGCCTCGCCTTCCATCTCCAGCTCTGGGCTTGAAACTCAAGCCTCCTCTTCGCTGCTGATTCCCTGTCCTCTGAGAGTCCCTCTCCCTTTCCCAGAGCCCCTGTGGCTCTCTATCCCAGGTCACAAGAGCCTGTAATTAACTTCTGCCCATCACTAAATCCGCATCTGTGTTAAGCCTCCTAAAGACATATTGTGTAAGGCCAAGGGTGGGTAGACAGCTGGAATGTGCATGGAAGGGGTGGGGAGCTTCTCACTGAGCTTTCCCATATGGATCTGAATCCTCAAAACCCCCGTGTAATCTTCCTGAATGCTGGAGCATAGTGGAAAGACCTTGGCCGTGGAAGAGGCAGACACGGGTTGAGTCTGTCCAACTTTGAAAGTGGCTCTGCACTTCTTTCTTATCCATCAAACAAGGTTAGTCAAGCCTGTCTTGCAAGGTTTTTGTAAAGATAAGATGCCCAGGAGAGTATCTGTTAAGAGATAAAACTCAATAGAAAGTGTATTTAGAAAACATTTAGGAGGGCCTGGCAGACAAACATCAAGAATTTTTTGAGCTGAATAGAGAAGTTTGGTGGTTCATGGTGAACCACCACCAGTGGCCAAACAATAGCTGCATTCATTATGCTCCTAGTAGGCATCCTCAGTACCAACCCCATTTTACAGAAGGCGGTGGGGGGGGGGGGTGTGGAGCACAGAAAGGTTGAGTAACTTGCCATTGATCACACAGCAGGCAGCAGTAAAGCTGGGACTAGGAACCCAGAATGTCCACCTTGGAAGTACAGACTTTGAACCATTATGCCAGGTTAGTAAACTGAGGCACTGAAATACAGGGACTAAGTGCTGAGCCAGGAAGGGATCATGGGCAGCCCCACTCTAGAACCTTCGCTCTTAACTATCCCATCGGCTTGTCAGAGCCAAAAGGGGCTCTAGTCTACCCTGACACACTCGTATTTTCCCCCCAGCAGGTTCCTGAAGTCCAAAGAGGTAGTGTGACCCTCCCGAAGTCAGACGGCCAATGAGCTGAAGAATCAGGACAAGCAGCCAAGTTTCCTAGCTCCAGAGCCCAATACCATCCCTGAATATCACATGGACCATGAGGGGCCACCAGGGAAGGAGTCTCAAGGATGCACCAGAATTTTTCCAGCGGAGTAGAAGGAAGGCAGTCTCAGGAGCGTAAACAGCCCATGCAAAGTTCTAGGGGTCATTAAAGTCTTTTTTTTTTCCCCCCCTGGGGAATAGTGAGCTATGAAGTGCATGTAAAGGTTGGAGCAGGGGCAGATGATGAGGCTGGTTTTTCATATTAAATACTTCCATTTTGTTCTTTTATTTTTTTTAATACTTTCTTATTCTGTTCTATGTTGCCACCATCTTTCCTTATTTCTTTTTTTTTTTAAAGATTTATTTATTTGGGACGCCTGGGTGGCTCAGTTGGTTAAGTGGCTGCCTTCGGCTCAGGTCATGATCCCGGCGTCCTGGGATCGAGTCCCACATCGGGCTCCTTGCTCGGCAGGGAGCCTGCTTCTCCCTCTGCCTCTGCCTGCCACTCTGTCTGCCTGTGCTCGCTCTCTCTCTCTCTGACAAATAAATAAATAAAATCTTAAAAAAAAAAAAAAAAAAAAAAAAAGATTTATTTATTTATTTATTATTTATTTGACAGACAGAGATCACAAATAGGCAGAGAGGCAGGCAGAGAGAGAGGAAGGAAAGCAGGCTTGCTGCTGAGCAGAGAGCCCCATGCAGGGCTCGATCCCAGGACACTGGGATCATGACCCGAGCTGAAGGCAGAGGCTTTATCCCACTGAGCCACCCAGGCGCCCCATCTTTCCTTATTTCTTCTGCACGTTTCTAATGCTTATTTAAAGTTCTTGGTACAGGGTTGCCTGGGTGGCTCAGTCGGTTAAGTCTCTGCCTTACAGCTCAGGTCGTGATCCCAGGGTGCTGGGATCGAGCCTCACTTCCAGCGCCGCGTTCAGCAAATCCCTCTGCCCCTCCCCACTGCCAGCTCCTGCTCAAAGCACACACTCGCTTGCTCTCAAATAAATAATAAAATCTTAAAATATGTAAATAAAGGGGCACCTGGGTGGCTCAGTGGGTTGGGGCCTCTGCCTTCGGCTCGGGTCATGATCCCAGGACCCTGGGATGGAGCCCCATGTCAGGCTCTCTGCTCAGCGGGGAGCCTGCTTCCCTTCCTCTCTCTCTGCTTGCCTCTCTGCCTACTTGTGACCTCTGTCTGTCAAATAAAATGTGTAAATAAAATAAAATTCTTGGTCCATCTGTTCTAATATCACGGACTCAGTGGTACCCCTAATCAATGCACCGTTTTTTTGCGGCAGCCACTCGGCTCCAGCTGGTGGCTCAGCGAAGCATGCAGCGTTAAAGCTAAGGGTAAGGGAAGATATGCCTCCCGGACCCTCGTTCTCCAATTAACACCTGAGTACCGAAACAGCAAAGCAGCGACACGTCACTAAGCCTAGGAACTTATGGAGAAAATGCAATGTCCAGGGGAGACCGAAGGGAGTTTTAAATTCATGTGTAGGGGGTTGGTGCAGCAGCAGGAGAAGGAGTGGGACATAGTCTTTAGGCTGATGGAGATATTAGAAAAGAAAATAAAATCAGGTTTGAGTTCTGCTCTTACCCCTTTGCATCAAAAGCCTTCCCCAGCAGACACTCCCTTCCCCAGCACGCCCACTGCCCTGGACCTACCACACACTCACTTGGACATGGGTGTCTGCAGGCCAGAGTGTCCCCTGGAGTAAAACCAGGGCCAAAGGGGACCTGGCTGGCTCAGTCCATACAGCATTCGACTCTTGATCTCAGGGTTGTGAGTTCAAGCCCCAAGTTGGGTGCAGAAATAACTTAAAAATAAAACCTTTTAGGGACGCCTGGGTGGCTCAGTCGGTTAAGCGGCTGCCTTTGGCTCAGGTCATGATCCCAGTGTCATGGGATCGAGTCCCACATTGGGCTCCCTGATTGGCGGGGAGCCTGCTTCTCCCTCTCTCTCTGCCTCTCTCCCTCTCTCTCAGCCATTCTGCCTGCCTGTGCTCACTGTCTCTCTCTCTCTGACAAATAAATAAAATCTTTAAAAAAAATAAAATAAAACCTTTTAAGATTCTACTTATTTATTTA